>APFE030611491.1:53527-81456 GCA_000404065.3 Pinus taeda | reverse complement strand
TTTGATGAATGAATGGAACAGGATTTATTGATTTTTGCATTTAATATCTGCTACTGATGTTGCACTTTTGTACTCTTAGTGGATGTTGGATTAAGAAGAGATAAATCGTTATCGCTTGAAGCTCATGAGTATAACTAGTTATAAATGGTACTTCTATCTCTTAACTGTTTCTATCTTTTGTGTTAAAGTTATATTCAAGTTCACTTGTTTATATATTAATGCGTGAATGCCTGAGTTATCATTTGGCACTTTTGTACGGTGATAGCTATTTATTTATGCTTAATGTATGAATAGCTTATATTGCAATATGTTTTTCACAATTGTTTCGTCTAACTCTTTATACGAAGTGGTTCATCTATATTAAATTATTTTCTCATAACAGTTGAATGATCTTTATTACCGATTGTTATTTGAAATCATTTTAGATCGCATAGCAGAAAGATTACACCCTGGGTTAGTGTATATTTAGATGTTTCTGCTTTCTAAGAATACAATTGCATGCCATTAAATTAGAATTAGAGTTAGAGCATCTTAATTAGGAACTGTTAGACAAGAAATATCAATCAATCTCACACACACACATAAATTGGGAAACTGGTCCCATATCCCCAGTCAGACCCACCATACCAAACGGAAAAGAAGCTACCAACCAAGGTCTAGACCAGATGGGTATCCCCCTTGTTGTCAACCCGATTTTCGGGGCTTCAATATATTTGGTGCTAGAAGGAGGGCCTCTGATTATGAATGGAAAGTAAGTCTAATCTAAATACCATTCTGAGAGTAAATCACCTCACCATCTCCCCCGACTTCTCCATTGCATTTAGAATCTTTAAATCCAGAGCCAGAAGTCATAGGATCAACAGCCGCTGCCACAAACCCTGAGATTTCAGAACAATATATTATTGAACCTCCTGAAGTTGAATCTTTGATTCACAAGCTTCAGCGATTTTATATATCTCCTCCAAGATCTGATAAATCTCAAGGCAGCGTGACTTCACAATATAACCATGCTCATCCTCTAACCAGATTAAAAAGTGAAAAGTTTGGTGTTTAGCCAACTAAGTTACCTCTACCCACAAGGAAGAGAGCAAGGAAATCACCTAAAGGGTCCGATAGCGAGACTCTTTCACCCTCATCATCCATTTCAACTTCTTCACCATGAAGTAAACCATCCACTCCACCACTTTAGATCATTGTCCACCAGCCTACTGGTATTTCTACATCTCCTTCTCAATCAGTCGGAGCCATAATATCCTCATCTTCTCAAACTCAGGGATCATCTTCTGCACTTCACTCCGTTAGTGGATCAGCGATGGCCCAATCTCCATGGAACAACCCAGGGGAAGTCTTAATGCTTGCGCCTTTGAGTCAGCTACCACCCCATCCTAAAAAATGGCTACCTAAGTTTAATACTAAAGAAGGCATGCTAGCGGAAGAGCATATTAATAACTTTATGCTATCCATAAATCTTAATGGAGTTACTAACGAAGATGTTGTCGTTCGACCTCTTTCCTTATACTCTTCAGCGAACAGCGGGATCATGGTATTTTTCATTACTATCTAGATCTATCACTAGTTGGGATATCTTCCAAGAATAATTCCTCATTAAATTTGGTGATGATAGGTCTACAACGACGTTAATCAGTGACTTGTCAAACCTTATGGCCGAGTCAAAAGAACCGATCAAAGATTTCAATTCACATTTCAATAAATTGTTAAACAAAATTCCTACTGCTTCCAAACCCAGCAAAGAAGTGCGAAGTGAATGATACATCACTACTTTACCATCAAACATAGTAATCTTTGTGGACAGGGCTAATAAGACAACTTTAGCCAAAAATATGAAAGAAGCAATAGCTGTAGAGAAATGTATTATAGCCCTTGAAAAGAAAACTGTGATGGAAGAACGAAAATCCAAGAAGGTTACTTTCAAAGAAGATCCCAAGAAAAAACAATCGAAAGATCCATTCAATTTAGAAGGATTGCAAAAAGTTTTGAAGACCATGTCTAACGAGATGGTCGATATTAAGAAACAAGTGGCAGAAACTTCTTCAAAAAAGTCGTATATACCTTTTAAAAGAAACCCTTCCACTAATTCGAAGCCCCCCAATGCTATTACGAGCGCTGAATCCAAAGAAGAAGAAGAGGGAATTGCTACTGAAGAGTAAACCGATGAAGAAGAAGTTGTAGAGTTCCAAGGAATTTGGGATTTCATCCTCCCACAAGAAGAAGATCAAGAAGCATCCCCAGTTAGTACACAAAGTAGAAATCAGCTTGATCCTCCTCAAACTACCCGTAAGCCAAAAAGCGCAAGCTCGGCGACAAAGGATAAAGTTGTAGCCAAGAAAATGACACCTAAAGCGACTCAAACCGGCCCAATCCAAACAGATTCATCTACTCCATCTAAAACGTTGATCGTTTCAGATGAAATGGAGTACAATATTATAGAAGATATGAAAAATACTAGGGCCAACACCACTCTTTACGAATTGAGCAACTTAAAACACCAGCAAAAGATACTTTTGAAAGAATTACATGTTGTCCCAGTTGCACCTTTTCCTGCCGCTGTAATTTCTCAAGATTCCCATGATATGGGAAGACCTATGACTAATGTGATTAACAAAGTTGATCCAAACGACATCGTGTTAATTGGAGGAAGATCGAGATCTCATACTCCCCCGTTTCTTCTTACTTATGAAATTTTTAATAAAAATGTCCATAATTTCTTAGTGCATTCGGGAGCTTCATCAAATATTTTACCAAAATCAATATGTACAAAATTGAACGTTCAACCACAAAAATATGTTTTGCACGTAGTCCAGCTAGATTGATCGCAAGTCGAAGAGATTGGCGAATTAAATCAGGTTACCACAAGGCTGTCATCCAACCCAAAGGTATGTCAAGTTATCGACATTTTAGTTGTTGATATTCCAAAATTTTATGGCTTAATTCTTAGCAGAGATTGGTTAGAAAAACTTCATGGATATTTCGCAACTGACTGGTCGCACATGTGGCTCCCTTACAATGGTAAACCTAATCAAATAAAAGTTGAACGAGAAAGACATTAAAAATACATAGTAATGGAGCTAGAGGGGGAAAATGAACCAGTAGCATATAACAATAGTATTATTGGCAATTACTCAGTAGATTATTTCCTAGGGAATTTTAATGCTCATACGTCACCTTATTAGAACATTCTGTTTTATCCCAAGTCAAAATTTTTTCTCAAATAGATAGTTCTAAATGTATTAATTTTTTAGATAGTCCTTTAAATAAATCTTTATTTTGGAAATTATTTTTTGATGGTTCTAAATCTAACGAAGGAGCAGGAGCAGGATGCATGCTAGTTAGTCCAGAAGGAGATAAAACTATGTTAACTTGCCGACTCGAATTTGATTGCACCAACAATACCGCAGAATATGAGGCTTTAGTCCAAGGGTTGTACAAAGCAATCAGATTAGACGTTAGATACCTTCAAGTTTTCGAAGATTCTGAAATTGTAATCAGACAGGTACGTAATACTATACATTGTTTATCAAGTCATTGAAAACATTACCAATCTTTAGTTCAAGATCTAACTGAACACTTTATAGCATTTAATATTTCACCAATTCCCAGACTCCAGAATGCGAGTGCAGACCTTTTAGCTAACGTAGCTTCCAAACTTATCCATTTAGATGATTTTAGCCCTGATAGATTCTCAATAGAATTAATCTTTAGACCTTCTATTCCTGATAACATTACAAATTGGAGAATTTTCAATGACGATCCTGACATCATGAGTTTTCTCACATTTGAAGGATCCTACACCAATCAAATAAATGATGAAGACCAACATGACAGACAATTGCAACAAGATAGTGCTAACAATGCTATACCTAAGTCGGTAGTCAAGTTAGAAGACCTTTATGATTTGAAATATCGGTTTAAAAGATATACCAATTCGAAACTCCAAAATTCAACTTTGAACTATGAATTAATAAATCTAGGAACTGATACCAAACCATAGAACATCAATCTAGGCCTTGGCCTAGCTCCTGAAGAAACATTATCATATATTCGTCTTTTGAGACAATACAAAAATGTTTTTTCTTGGAACTATGATGAAATTAAAACATATGACACTTCCATCATCTAACATACTATTCCAATGATAGACAATGAAAAACCGGTTCAACAAAAGTTGAGAAAAATCCATGCCAATCTAGAAAACCAGATCAAATCTGAACTCAACAAGCTATTGAAAGCCAAAATAATCTTTCCCGTTCGACATTCCAAATGGATCTCAAATATGGTTCCCGTTAGAAAGAAAAATGGAGATATTAGAATCTGTATTGACTTTCGAAATCTTAATAAATCCTTCCAAAAGGATAATTTTCCTTTGCCTCCCGTGGAACAAATATTGCAGGTAGTCGCTAGGTCAGAATTAATGTCCTTTTTGGATGGATTTTCAGGATACAATCAAGTGTTGGTACATCTTGATGATCAATTAAAAACCACATTTAGAACCAAATGGGGCACCTACGCATATCAAAAAATTCCTTTTGGCCTGATCAATGCTAGTGCCACATTTTAGAGAGCCATGGACATCGCATTCAAAGGTTTAATTAATAAATCTGTGGTAATCTATTTGGATGATATAACTGTCTATTCCAAGAAACAAAGCAACCATCCTAGAGATTTAAAACAAATCTTCCAACATTGTCTGAAGTATGAAATTTCACTTAACCTGAAAAAGTCCTTTTTCACATTAAGTGAAGGAAAACTTCTAGGATTCATAGTGTCAAAATATGGAATTCACATTGATCCTAACAGAATCAAAGAGATTTCCGAAATACCCCTACCTCACAAAAAAAAATCCATGCAATCTTTCCTTGGTCAGATAAACTTTGTAAAGGGATTTGTTCCAGACTTTTCAAGAATCGTGTCTCGTTTACAAGCAATGATAAAAAAGAACTCAAACTTCAAATGGGGCCAAGACGAATATGAGGCATTCAATCTGATCAAGCAAGCAATTGTGAATGCTCCATCTTTAGCAACTTCAAATTTTTTAGAGCCTTTTATTTTATATACATTTGCATCTAACAGATCATACGCGGCGATACTTATTCAAGCAAATCAAGATAAGGCAAAAGCCCCGATTGCTTTCTTCAGTTCAAATTTACAGGGGGATGAATTAAATTATTCAGATGTGGAGAAATAAGCTTATGCTGTTTTCAAAGCAATCAAATATTTCAGACCGTTTCTACTCAAAACCCATACAGAAATCATAGTACTGTTTCCAGTGGTAAGAAATATTTTAGTACAAAACGAAGTGGGTGAAAAAAGAGCCAATTGGGTTACTTCCTTACAGGAATATGATGTAGAAATCAAACCAGCAAGTATTGTAAAAGGTCAAGGCTTTTGCAAAATGCTGGCTGGAGCATCGCTTATATCTGAAATTCCATCTGCAGACATACAAATGTATGAGGAAGCCTAAACGATAATGAGTCATTATATGTCGATATCATTTATTATCTAACGAATTGATATGCTCCTTCACACCTCGATTATACCAAGAAAAGAGCTCTAAGGTTGAAAGCCAAACAATATCAGCTCCTGAACGATGTTCTTTTTAGAATAAATTATGATTATGTTCTCCTTAGATGTATTGAGGAATCTGAAGCCAAAAAAGTTTTACAGGAACTCCACGATGGGCCAGCAGGCGGACACTATGTTGGAGATGCTACTGCACATAAAATCTTACGCACAGTCTATTACTAGCCCACATTATTCAAAGACTCGCACAATTATGTGAGGAAGTGTCAAGTCTACCAAACTACTGCTGGGAGACAAAAGAAACCATCCTTGCCACTACATCCAGTCAACATTGAACAACCTTTTGATCAATGGGGATTGGACATAATAGGTGAGATCGTTCCTCACTCTTCTAAATAGCATAGATATATCCTTACAGCAACATATTACTTTACTAAATGGGTAGAATTAGTTCCTCTGAAGGCGGCTAATTTTGAACATATCATTGAGTTCATAGATCAATTTATAATCACCAGGTTTGGGTGGCCTTCCACTTTAATGTTTGATAATGCATCATACTTTTCTGGAAATGCAATGACTAAATTTTCACAAAGAGGTTTCAAACTTAAATATTCTGCCAATTACTACCCACAGGGGAATGGGTTAGCTGAATCTACAAATAAAAACCTAATCAGAATTATCAAATGAACAGTTGACCAAAATCATAAAAATTGGCGTAAGTCTTTAATATATGATTTATGGGTAGATCGAATAACGCAAAAAGCCTCCATCAACACTTCTCCGTTAAATTTAGTTTATGGAAAAGAAGTGGTTCTTCCGACTCATTTAGCAATTCCTTCTCTGTCTTTAGTTCAATATATTGATGAAGTACCAACTTCCTCCTTACATCTAAGGCAAATGGAAATAATTAAGTTAGAAGAACAACGAGAACAGGCCAAAAGAACTCACGCTCATCACCAAGCATTAGTGAAATCCTCTTTTGATTCAAACATGATGACTAGAAAAGATTTTCAGATGGGAGATCTAGTAATTTTAAAATGGGACAAGGCCCATGAGGAAAAGAGGAAACATACAAAATTTCAACAAATGTGGCTTGGCCCTTTCCAAATCATAGAAGTCATAGGTCTGTCCACTTTTATGTTGCAGGATTTAACAAGAAAAAGAGATTCTTTACTTGTTAATGGACAGATCCTTAAGAAATATTTTCCTTAGAAGATTATTCTTCTATTTTGTAAATTAGTTTATATTTTCATAATAAAACCAGTTGTGAATGGTTACATTAGGGATTTACCAAAAGGACACCAATTCTCTTTCAGATTTTCATTTTTCGCTTGTATAAATAGAAAATCTTTTAGAAAATTGATCTTTATTATTGAAAGATACAATTAAAGACTCTAGTATAGAAATGATACTAGTTCCAACTTCGTAAAATTTGATGAAAACAACCTTTAGTGAGAAATTGTTTTATATTAGTGTAATAAAAGGTATCAATAACAAAACAAAGATTCTCTGTAGAGCGGCTCTTTCCAAAAAACTATACTATTGTTGTCCAGAGCTATCTTAAGGAAACAATGACTTGCTCCCTACTTAGGAAATTACAACTTTCAAAGAAAAAATCCAAGGATAGACTTTAACTTAAAGAGTGAGAGGTATCATCACGAGCCGGCTTATCATAATCATAGATATTATAACTTGCTGACTTTGCCAATACTGCATACCACAACAGGGCAATGTCTCAAGATTGTTGAAATCAAAAGGCAAGGGGTCTCATCACAAGCCAGCTTGTTCAACAAAGTTATAAATCAAGTGAATGACTATGTCATAATTTGGCTATCAAACCAAGAAATTGTTCTTTAAGGGTAAAAAAGAAAATGAAAGCGATAAGTGTACATATGGGTTCCTATTTGAAAATTGTATGTTTCTCTAAGTAGGATACAGGATCATTGTTGGGTAATAGGCAACCTTGTCGAGGCTATGAACGCCTGCTGGCAGCAGAGGCTCTACCTACAACAAATGAGCATATTTAAAACTGATTTACAGAGAAGGCTTTGTTTTATCTTTATAAACCAAGTAATGACTGATGTAGATGCAAGGACTAGCTTGAGGGAGAAAATAATCAAAGTTGAAAATAGAAGAAACAGAATATAATTGACAGGCTAAAGCATAATGTACTTTATCTTTCTATAATAAAGTTTAACTTTCTAGAAAATTTTCTATTTTGGAAGTTTAGAAAATTCAAAAGAAAGACAGAGATAACTGGTTCTTCCAAGTGAATCGCCAATTGTTGTGGCCACCAACAAGCCCCCTTCTTATTTAGTGTTATTACTAATACTAAATAAGTGGGGACCCTTAGTCAAAAAATTTAAAAAATGAATTAGTACTTCTATTTTCTTTTAAATAAAACTTACCATCATAAACTTAAGAAAATAACCTTGAAAAATCTAAAAAGCTTAAGTTTCATGATGAGGAAAGATAAAATCACTCCTTAAGAAATATCGCATCGCATGCCTTAAAATTCACTTACACTGGAAAACTACAGAAAACCCCGATATGTGATCGCGCATTTCGCAAAATCGCACCTTGCAAGAAATACATTAACACTAAATGGGTACATACCACGATTATGCGGTATTGCGACCATGCAATATTGTGATAGAGCGGCAAAGCGATCTTAGGAAGAATAATAGAGTAATATTGCGATAATGCGATGCAGCGATCTGTGATACTGCAAAGCAAATCGCAAAATCGCTCCATCGCTATTTTTAGGGCTCATTATTCAAGAAAAACTTTTTCCGTAAAACGAGACCTGGTTATGCGCTTTAATGCTAATTAATGAGTTAGTTGCCAGTTGTTAATGAAATATTGTTTTGTGTTTATTGATGAGCCAGTTCACGTAAGGTAGTATACTTGTGCATGTCTTCAGCATTTAAAGCTTTCCCATCACCGTTCCTTATCATTACTCTCACCTCACTTGTAAACTGCAGGAACGAAGAACAAAGAACTATACAAAGCAATATACAGGAAACTGTGGGGAAGAAAGGCAAGGCTCTGATGTCTGAAGATAAAGAAATGGAGCCCTTGTACATAGACACCGCATGCAATAGAGACGTGGGTATTTCCACTTGGGAAGGCATATATAATCTACTTGAGGAAGAGAATCCCAAGGTAACGGAGTTTACGGCTACTGCAGGTTCATCGAAGTCTTCTGAAGCATCAGTTACAGATTTAGCTTATTCATTCCTGCACCGGATAGCAGCGAGGCCCAAAATTCTCCCCTACATGGACATGATTAAATGGGTACTAGACAACACTCACATAAAAATAGACAGTTAAGGACTCAGGGTCAAGAGATCACGGAATCATTATTTTCACAAAATTTCAACTTTACATCTGCTAAAAGTAATCACGCAAGAGGCAAAAAACGCAGCAAGGATGCCCAGATCGAGAAACAGAGGCAGTTTCCGATGGCAAAACTTCTTGAAAAGGAAAGCCTCTAATTTCTCAGTCTCCTGGAAGCTCAGAAATTTATAGGAAAAAACGTTAAAGTAAAAAATGAAATTTAAATCCCAAAAAAAATGGTAATTGTCATAAATATCTTCAAAATAAGTCTACTGAAGGTACAGTAGCTGCAAGCGGACTGGAGACAGAAGGCTCAAGAAAAGGCAGAATTAATTAGAAGATTAACTAAGTTGAATTGGGATTCTTACTGGGCTTATTTAGTGAAACCACACAGCCAATGTATGACTCTCAAAAGCATCATCAATTATGCCAAAAAGATGGCACCAACTCTTGCTGATTCCATTTTCACAGGGAAATTAAAGGCTGAAGTCGACCAACTGACTCTTCTCAAGCAAATGTTGAATGCTTGCGATGTTAAGGAGAAAATACAGAAATAGTTAGATGTTAGATTTAATTTTAGAAATAGTTTTGCTTTATCTTTGCCTAGAAAAAGGACGGCCATTTAAACCGTATCCTATATTTTTATAATAAGTTATTTTTAGATGTAGTTAGTAGTATTTAAACCCTTCTCATGCATTTAGAGAAGGGTCCAGAAATTTATCAAAAACTTGTCCTTAGAACATGCACTTTTCAACCCCTCCGAGGAGGTTTTGATGAATGAATGGAATAGGATTTATTGATTTTTGCATTTAATATCTGCTACTGATGTTGCACTTTTGTACTCTTAGTGGATGTTGGATTAAGAAGAGATAAATTGTTATCGCTTGAATCTCATGAGTAGAACTATTTATAAATGGTACTTCTATCTCTTAACTGTTTCTATATTTTGTGTTAAAGTGATATTCAAGTTCAGTTGTTTATATATTAATGCGTGAATGCTTGAGTTATCATTTGGCACTTTTGTACGGTGATAGCTATTTATTTATGCTTAATGTATGAATATCTTATTATGTGATATGTTTTTCACAACTATTTTGTCTAACTCTTTATACGAAGTGGTTCATATATATTAAATTCTTTTCTCATAACATTTGAATGATCTTTATTACCGATTGTTATTTGAAATCATTTTAGATCGCATAGTAGAAAGATTACACCCTGGGTTAGTGTAGATTTAGATGTTTCTGCTTTCTAAGAATACAATTGCATGTCACTAAATTAGAATTAGAATTAGAGCATCTTAATTAGGAACTGTTAGACCAGAAATATCAATCAATCTCACACACACACATAAATTGGGAAACTAGTCCCATATCCCAAGTCGGACCCACCATACCAAACATAAAAGGAGCTTCCAACCAAGGTCCGGACCAGGTGGGTATCCCCCTTTTTGTAGAGCCGATTTTTGTGGCTTCAACAATACCCCATGAGCCAATGGAAGTACTTCAGCTAGAATGGGCGACACAGTTGAGCTGCGCACTAGAAAGTTATAATATAAATGTTGAGGAGGATGATGTGGACCCATGAAATATTAACATTTCAGAAACGGAAGGTTGTCGCGTGGTTCGCGGACCATCACTTGAAGACCCCGACATCACTGCGCCACTAAAGATGAAGCAGGTTAACATTGGAATGGAGGTGGAGCTAAAGTACGCAAGGCTTGGGGACTATTGGGATGATGCCACAGTGGATAAGGTCACTGAGTTACTCTACGAATACCAAGACTTTTTCCCAACCAAAATTACGAACTTAAAAGGGATTGTTGGCAACTTGGGGATGATGAAGATCACCATGAAACCTGATGTGAAGCCAGTTAAGCAGCGGTTTTACTGCTTGAATCCGAAGTATAAAGAAAAGGTCCGCAATGAATTAGAAAAGATGCTCGCAACTAGAATTATTGAACTAGTAGAAGAATCCGACTGGGTGAGTCCTATGGTAGTACAAGAGAAAAAACAAAAGGGAAGAATAAGAATATGTGTGGACCTCAAAGAGCTGAATGATGCCTCTGTACACGATCCATTCCCGACACCATTCACAGACGAAGTAGTGGAGAATGTTGGTAGTTAGGAAGAATACTCATTCACGGATGGGTTTTCGAGGTACCATCAGATCAAGATCGTGGTGAAAGATAGGAGCAAAACAACCTTTGCAATAGAATGGGACTGCTTTCAATACACTATTATGCCATTTGGAGTGAAGAATGCACCAGCTATATTTTCACGCATCGTTGTGGCCGTGTTAAAAGAATACATCCACAAGTTCTTGCCGGTCTATCTGGATGATTGGACTATCTTTGGATTAGTTAAGCACCATGTATCGAGCGTACGCTTGATGCTAGATACTTACCGCCGACACCAGATTGTGTTGAACCTTAAGAAGTGCATATTCCTCATTCCCTTTAGAATCCTACTGGGACATGTGGTCTACAAGAAAGGCCTGATGGTGGACCTTGCAAAGGTTGTTGTTATTCTAAATTTGGAAGTACCGTGAAGTGTTAAACAACTGTGCATTACTTTGGGGCATAATGGATTCTCTAGGAAGTTCATCAAAAGTTATGCCCAAATAATAGTGTTGATGGAAAAGCTATTGAAAAAGGATGTTACATATTGTTGGAATGATGATTGCATGAAGAATTTGGATGTCTTGAAGGGGAAATTGGCCTCCGCACCAATCCTGGTCTTCTCAAAATGGGATGTGGAATTTCATGTACATGTTGATGCGTCATGTATTGAGCTAGGAGCCATACTTACACAGGAGGGAACGGATGGTGTGGATCACCCGATTGTGTTTGCAAGTAAACATTTGTCCAAAGTAGAAAAGAACTATTCTACCACCGAGTGCGAGGGGTTGCCAATGGTGTCCGCGCTCCAAAAATATCGACACTATTTACTGGGAGGATACACTGACCATTCCACATTTAAATACCTGGTGAATAAGCCTATATTGGGTGGGCGCATATGCAAATGGCTCTTACTATTTCAAGAGTATGATTTGAGGTCATAGTCAAGCTAGGACACCTAAACGTAGGACCAGATCACTTGTCACAAATTGAGATGGGTGAGGAACCCACAATTTTAGAAGAAGGACTACCTAATGCACAATTCTTTGTAGTGTGCATTGCAGATGGGCACTTCGAAGATATAATCCATTTTCTAACAATAGGGACTGCGCAGAAGGAATACTCAGTCCAACAGAAGAAGGAATTGGTGGTGCACGTGGCAGTCTTTTTTGTCATTACGAGGCACCTCTACAAAATGGGCAATGATGAGATATTGCGAAGATACGTACCTGAATTTGAATGAGGTCAGATTCTAGTGGAAGAACATGGGGGCGCTACAGGAGGACACTATGCAAGACACGCAACCACATAGAAGATTCTTCGCACAGGGTTATGGTGGCCAACATTGCACCATGATTCGAAAGTGCACTATAAGGCCTGCGATATATGTCAAAGGACTAGAAAACTATCATGAAGGGACGATATGCCATTAAATCAATAAATGACACTACAACCATTTGAAAAATGGGCAATCTATTTCATGGGATTGATCAAACCTCAGGGAAAGATGGGTGCGCGCTACATCATCACTGCGATGGAGTACCTGACACGACGAGCGGAAGCGCAACCAGTCAAGGACTGCACAACTACTATGACTGCAAAGTTTTTGTTCGAAAACATGTTGACATGATTTGGTTGTTGGAAAATCTTAATGAGTGATCATGAAACAAATTTCTAAAATGAAACCATCAACACACTCACAGAAGAGTTCTAGGTGTATCATTAGAAAAGTACACCGTACCATCCGCAAGCTAATGGGACAGTAGAGGCATTCAACAAAATACTAGATACCGCACTGACCAAAGTATGTAATGCACAACAAAACAACTGGGACCTGCATGTACCTTTTGTATTATGGGTGTATAGGACAACGTGTGAGAAATTGATGGGACAGACACCTTTTTGGTTAGTCTATGGCACGAAAGTTGTCATGTCGATGGAATACATCGTACCTAGTCTGTGAATAGCAGCACCCATAGGCAAGATGGACCACGAAGCCCTAGAAGAAAGGCTCACACAATTAGAATAACTCAAGGAAGAATGGTTTTTGGCTGGATTTCATGAGCAGGTACAAAAGCAACGTGAAAAGGCCTGGCACGACTCCCATATCAAGTTGCACACCTTCAAGGTAAATGACTTAGTACTGTTGTATGATAGTAAGTTTGAAACATTTCCAGGAAAATTCAGAATGCACTGGCTAGGACCATACGTGGTTAAGGAGGTCACACATGGAGGCACATTCCAGTTATTCAAACTAAATGGAGAACCCTTCCCAGGCAAAGTAAATGATAGTCGCCTAAAACCCTACACGAGTGGGTCGGCGCTCTGACTAACCGATTGAAGCACATTCTTCATGACTCGAGGAGCTGGACAAGGGTGCGGGAATATAAACACATGCAAAAAATGTCGGTACCAAGGTAAGGACACAATTTAGACACAGATGATTCAGAAGCAAGAAGGCAACAGGTACAGTAGACAGCGGCTCAATGCGCTCCCGACATTCTAGCCATTAGGACCAGTTGGAGGAACTCCCCACCAAGATCATCATCCCTGCAGAGTGACTCGAGGGCGAGTCACGATGTTTTTGTTAGGGGCCTATTGGGCTTGGAATCCCACCACAACATATTTTGGGGCTCAAATCCCAAGTTTTGGTCAGATGTATTGTAAGCCTCCACGAATTGCAGGCGCAGAGTGCAAAGTAAAGGTTGAATAATATGGTTGTCTGCCCTAAGTTTTGTAATGTAATGTAATGTCATGTCATCCTACCCATGGTTCTTGGACCATGGGATTGTATAAATAGAGTGACGCTCTAAGTGGTAAAAGCAGCTAAGGAGAGAGATAGATGAATACAAATGGTTTGAGCATGGAGTAAGAGTGTAAGTGTATTGGGTTGTAGTAGTAGGAAGAGGCTCTACAGCTGAGTGCGTAGAGGCCTAGTAGAGTCCACAACTGAGTGCATGGACCGTTGTAGCTAAGTGCACAAGGCGGTGTCGAGTTTGTAATCTTGAACAAAGTATAATAAAGAGAAGTTGATTCCAATTTCTGTGCAACTACTTGTATATTGCCTTCTTTACATTTATATTGTTTTTTTTTTTTATCGCGCACATTTATATGATTGCTGTAGATACTATTAAATTATTGCCAGTATTACACAAATAAGTTAAGTAATTTGGTAATTACAGGTTAAATAGTAAGGACCTTGGGTATAACACATATTGCGTTCCGAGTAAGCTGCACGAAGGGAGCATCGCAAGTTGCGAGGGGCTAATAGTTACGCGTACCAACATGCATGCAGGGTCAAACCACAGACTACCAGAAGTTCATCAGACATCCCCAGGGTGTGGAAATCTAGTTATAGCACCCTCCCATACTACTTCAGATGAGACCTCAGTCCGTGCTTTGCAGACTGTTGCTGAAGGGCAAGTAGTACCAGGATTTTCTTGGCCAAATCACCTCTAAACCTTGGTCAGGCCCATACAAGCCAACACATTGTCATGTCAAGTGATGTCGAGTCATGTCATGAGTCATGTCGCCCACTTATCCACTATGGGCTATGTTGTCAATCAATGTGATGTAACGTGGAAGTCCAAGAGACCCACTTTTTGAACATAGAGTCATGTAAATGAAAAGTCATGGAAGTCGAACATTTATCAGGATAAACGAATGGCCACAAGGGTCAGTTTGACCCTTGGCTATAAATACCCCCTCATTTGTACATGAAAGGGCTTTACACCTCAGCTCCTCCCACATAGCCAAGAGAGTCTGTAATATTTTCTTTAAGGAGTAAGTAGTGGCTCTAATGCCCCACTGACAGGGTTAGTGATGTATGGTGTAATAATGTGTCTTGGAACTTTCACTTAATTCAGAAGCCCGTTAACAAGCCAACATGTTTTCACAAATGTATTGTATTTGTTGTAAGACTAATATTTTAACACATGTAATGCATGTTTCTTTAACCTGTGTTCTACATCTAAACTATTTCATTTGTTGTAATGCATAATCTATTAATGGAAATGTGTTGTATATGTTGTTATGACCATGTCAACTTCTCTAGTATACATCATACAAACCTTTCACATGAACCTTTTTGTAACAACCGTTGAACTCGTTTAGATTGATCCATGAGTGTTATACGTGTTATCTTACCTTGTATGTTGTGATTGTTGCATCTGTGTGGACTACTCCACCGAAAGTTGTGTATGGCCTATTGTGTTGTGTGTTCCTTATCGATTTGGGACTAATCCCTTTGAACTTAGAACTCACCTTCACCCTCTTCCCCTCCCAGTGAAAGAATCTTTAACACAAGTACACTTACACTCACCAGGCACGTGAACCTCACTCCTTGAAGACAAAGCAAACCACTCTCTCGTGCTGACAAGCAAGAGTTGAGGAAAATCCTTGAGACAATGGAAACAGGGCCATCATAATAGATGGGACTCCCACACCAAATGGCGTGAGGTCTATTTGGGACTTCATACTGTGGTGATCCCCTAAATGTTGGCGGGTCTAGCACCGTCAACATTTCTGGCACTAGAAGGAGGTAAACTAGTTGTACATGGATAAAATTCCCCTCACACTCACTCATTAACCATCTGGTAAGGCAGTAACTCGCACTCCCTCCCACACGAATCTGCAGTTGGTTAATCCTCACCTCCTAGAATTGAACATGATATTTCATATCAACACCTTCGCTCCATCCGTCCCATCACTTGCTAGTTCACAGAAGCAGTTGGACTGATCCCAGGCATACTATATCTTCCACACACATGAAGGAATCCATCGATCACTCCCATGGGAGTTTTTGTATCATCAGTGGAAGAAGAAGTCCATTCCACACTTAAAGGTTTGGCAGAGTATATTGAAGACAAAGAGGAACCTCTTTTCTTCTAACAAGGGGAACAAGACACTCTTGTGATCTTGGGATCAGAATCTGGTATAGGAGGCAGAGGAGAAGGCAACGGAGGAGGTGGAGGTGGACACGAACCAATAGACTCAAAGCTAGAACCATCAAACTCCAAAATAGAGGAAGAGGATTATGAAGAAGAAGATATGGCTAACCCAAATCTTGAATGGATGACTCAAGGACCAATGGATCTTCTAGTTGTTCTGCATAAGATGCCGAAGCGAACTGAGAGAATGAACATCAAGTTAAACCCTAAGAGCATGGTGAAGGCAGAAGATCATTTGGACGACTTCTACCTATAGCTACAAACCCTTGAGATACAACATGACGACGTAGCTTGTAGATTGTTCCCATGTACCTTAGATGTTCACGCAGCTACGTGGTATCACAACCTTCTAACCAAATTCCATATAGAACTGGGGTTCATTCAAGAACATGTTCCTTGAAAAAAATTTGATGACAAGACCCCAACTATGTTACTAAAAGAATTTGGTAGCTTGAAGATGGAGAGGAAAGAAAAGGTAAAATATTTAAACCAGAGGTTTACGCACATATTGAAAAAACATTCAGCGGACACCAAACCTCATGAATTCATCACTGTTTATTACTACATGTACGAACCATCGACTAGCATTTTTCAATTCGTCAAGTGAGCTACAAAAACCAAAACTCTTGGAAAACTCTGAAGAGACTATTGTTGTTGAAAAAGACTTGTGCGTGATTTGACTCATCAAAGATGACGAATCAACAAAGGACTCCAAAGATGCAAGTAGGAAGTCCTAAGCGAAGGTGAGCAAGTGTAGAGATAATGAAGTAAATGATATTGAAACCCTCACTTGCCTCTTCAAGAACTTAACAACTGAAGTTTCTGAGCTTAAACAATGGAAAACTGACACATTTGGAATGAGCTATCCACCTAGATAGAGATAGGGAAGCAACTCATCGGGCACCAACTAGTCTGCTCAAGGAAATGCGTAAAGCTCTGTGTTCAATGTCGATAAGTGTGCAGATATTGAGTTCTATTTTTTCCACGAAGAACATCACCCCGAGAACTTATGTTCGAACTGGAAGCGAGTCACAAACTCTGTATGCAGTCATCCACTCGATGCAAAGAGTGATATGTAGAATATTTTGGATGACAAATATTATGATGAAGGTATTGCACTTATTGAAGCATCAAGTTTTGGGCATGTAGTGAACACATATCAGTGCTTGCAAGAAATATCGAAGACAAACATTGAGAAGCATCCCCCAAGACAAAATGACCATTACAATCTTAGGAGTAAACGGGCTCCCACTACACTTGGGGAAATGAAAAAGAAGATCAGATTGTTGATAAGGAAGGTTGATCCACTAGCTGCCCCAAAGAAGAAAACAAAATACAAGTCCAGGAAGATAGCAGTGGGCAAGAGTACTTCCATGAGTAGCAAACTACAAAATACTCCGCCAGACAACACGAACATCTATTCTATCCCAGACACCTCGGTAATTTTACCACCTCTGGACTACAACATTGTTGATGACATGAAGAAAAATCAAGCAAACATCGGTTTGTTTGAGTTGGCTAATATTCAAAGTCAGCGAGATATCCTACTACGTGGATTGGGATAGACAACAATAGACAGCGTAGCCTCTACCAGAAAGGGAGAAAACACACCTCCCGGATCACTTTCCACTGTGCTCAATACACTTTGGATGGAAGAAGCAAACTCATGTTGCCCCCCATTCCTACTATCTTTTCAAATTTTCAACTGTAATTTTCACAACTGTCTGGTTGATTCCGACGTGGTAGCTAACATCATGCAGCTCTCCATTGTGAAAAATATCAATGCAGGATGGAGAGAAACATCCACCCTGATCATCCAACTTGATTGAACATTGTTACTAGCCATTGGTGAACTACAAGACGTGATCATCTGACTATCTCATGACAATTTAGTCCACCAATGCATCAACATAGTGGTTATAGACATCCTGGAATCGTACGGTCTAATACTCAGTAGAGATTGGCCTAGCAATCCAGACAGATATTTTGCTATAGACTAGTCTCACATGTGGCTTCCATACAAGGGAAAATGAAACCAAATCTGGGTGTTATTTGAGAGGTATATGAAACAAAATGTCACTCCCCTTAACATTGAGAATGAACCGTTGGCCTTCATAGAACTCATGTTTGGAAACTACCTCATGGAAATGCCAAATGGCGCATTTACAGAACAATTGTGTGCCATGAGTCTTGACAAATCAGGAACACATGATGGCTCGAGGATTAAGTGTATCTCAGTCATCCAAAATGATGGAAAATGCATGATTTCAAGTTGTTTGAAGTTCGAAGCCACAAAAAATGATGCTGAGTATGAATCACTCATGCTGAACACATAAAGGACTAACACTACGAATGAACAGAGCAACCTGGGAACCTATCATTATCCAAAGATAGCTAGTCTCGGTACAATCTATACACCACAACAATGAAAAAAATTTGATCGCTTGATTGAACAGTATCAAGATGGGTCTGCAGGAGTAGATGATGATCTAAGTACACACTACATGCGAGTAATCCAACATGATATTCTAGGCAAAGGAGGAGACAAGCCATTGCAGCAAAGAATAGGTAACACATACATGTTGTTTGTACTCCTTTTACCAAAATGATTGACTAAAATTTTAAGTGTTTGGATTACTTGCAAAGTTTGTCATCATACTTGGTTTTCTAAGTTAAATCATGCACGTAAGAAAACTGGGAAAATTTGCTTATGCATTGACCTCATAAACTTGAACCCTTCCCAAAATAGAAACAACTACCTCATGCCATCATCCGAGCCCATGTTGCACACAATATATGAAACAATGGTGTTGTGTTCACTTGAAGGTCTTATGGAATGCCACCAAGTTCTAGTGGCAAAGCCCAATGGACTTGCACTGGTCTACAAGATGCTTGGCCCACACATGTATCATTTGCAATCGCTAGGTAGGAGGATTGATAACCTTCCTACCAATGGCCAAGATCTTAAACATTATTTTCAGTAGGTCGGGCCGCACCCATGCCATTTACATAGTCTGCATGCTTCTTGTTATTTCATTTGGTTGGTTTTTCTTATTATATATTCTTTTTGTTTATTTGATTTTGTTTACTATTTTTTTCATGTTCGTTTTTTTTGTTTAATATATTTCATTTATTGTTTCCAGAAATAAGTGCTACCAACTATTGCGTCCTGCCTTTTGAATAGAGTATGTGGTTGAAATTTGAGGAAACTCGTGACACTACAACACTTGGCCAATCTTGTGTCCTCCTTCTCTGTGCTTAGTTGTAATTTTGGCTAATGAAGTTCTGACAAAAAATATGAACCATCTACAAGGGAAGTTTCGGTCCAACCATGAACCTATTTCCACGCTGGGAAGCCCCATGCCTGTACTCATCCTTTTGCTCTGTGTGTTCAATCTCATCCAACTCGTAGAAATGAAGAAGGGGAAAATATAAATGGGAAAACCTATGTTAGAGGTATTACATGATTCTCTGAAGGAAAAACCTCTTCTTCTCTCAATAAGTTATAATCCCTCTTCCGCCCCAAAAATAAAAAAAGTTCTTATGCACAGTCCTCTTGAAAAATACAAAGGCAAAAGAAGAGAAAGGCTTCCTGCGTAGAGAGATAAAGCATGCAACTCCACCGGGGTACTGACCATGCTTGCTGGTAGTGGAGAAATGTATGTGTTCCTGCATGAATCTGCCAGGTTATTGTCTAGGCCTGCTAGTAGCAGAGAAACACTAGAGATGAAAAATTATACTCTGAAAATCTTCAACTCGAGAGCTAAACTACCCTTCCCGTATTCAAAACAATGAGATCTAAGTTGAACTTTTGATTGTGTTTGATTGAGTGGAAAAGAGTGAACCATGTATGTCCATGAGGTAAGTGGAGAAACTAAAGTAACCCACACAATGATTCAATACTCCCTGAAGGACCATGGTCCTGTGCTAGCAATCAACCGAAACAAAGAAGCTGGAGTTCTACCAGTGTGTCGCCAAGTGTTGTAGTGGCTACAACCACCCTCCAAAATTTGGCCTACACCAATTTTGGAGCCTCCCTTGAAGAGTTTCACTTGATGATTGCACATACGCGAGTTCACTCCATGGGCTTGTGTGAGCCTTTACATATGCCTTGCTTGTTCATTGCATTCAAGTTTGTGCATGTTGATGTCTAAGTCATGCTTGTGACCATGTTGTTGTTATGCTCAAAGTCTTCACTTCGTATGATGTGCTTGTTGTTTTCACTATGAAAGCATCTGCTGCACTCGCACACGGAGTCACATTCACTATTGTGCAAGTGTTGTCTCAATCAATGAATGATCAATCATGAGTGTCGTGCTTGTCACTTGCACCATTGGTCAGTCACGATGAACATGTGTGTCTGCATGGTTTGGTTATTTCATCATCAATTCATGCAACTGTGTGTTCGTATGATCACCTATGCATCTTTCGATTGTTCACACACTTATCCATTTTTTTGAAGTTCTAATGACCAAAATCCCCCCTGACAGCTGGACCATCACCCTGCCATCAACTCGATCGACTATCAACCAGAACATCACAGAAGCACCAAGCTAGTCTTTCAAGTTGCATTAGCTACAAGCATTTCAATCAACCCTCTTGTTGGCCACCTGGACATTTGGTCTTGGCAGTCACCCCGGGACTGACTCCCCTCAAAATTCGTGTAGAGGCCAATGACCTGTTGGGAATAAGATCCCCCAAGGAAAGTTTTATGGCTTAGAGTCCAGATTTTGGCTAAAAAACATAAATCCGATGTAAAGACTCCGATTTTTTGGGCACAGAGAGTGAAGTTGTAAATGAATCATAGGGTTTTATGCCCTCAATTTTGTAATGTAATGTCGGCTTTAGAGATCTAACCATGGTCCGTGGACCATGGGATTATATAAATAGAGCGAGGCTCTAAATAGTTAAGGCATATAATCTAATGGAAGTAATGATGATGGAATAGAAGCATAACTAAAGAAATAGGTGTAAATTCTAGTCTTTGGCGTCATAGAGTAGGAAAAGGCTCTGTGGCTGAGTGCACAGGGGCCTAGTAGTCTGCAGCTAAGTGCACATGGTGAGTCGAGTCTATAACCATTGAAGCATTAATAAAGAGAAGTTTCATATCAATTATGTGTATCTATTTCCTATTTTTATGCATTGATTATATTGGGTATGAGTTGCACTTTTACTATTTATATGGTGCGAGAACTTATATGATTGTGTTGATTAAGTGAATGTGAGATAAAGTATTTGTTTATGTGAAGTTAACTAACATTTTTTAGAAGATAAGTAAGATACACAGTGTAACTTAGGGAAATAGCACATATTGCCGCCATATTAGCGCGAAATCACCTCAGCCGCTAGTTAAGGTTGTGTGATGGACAATTATAGCAGATCATGAAGGTATCACAGGTCACAACAATGTGTGAAGTGACCTACTCGAAGGTAGGCAAAGTTGGACTAGATCGACACCTCATACATCTCAAGGTTGCAGAAACTTGGTTCCAACATACCCCCATACTGCTTCGAGTGAGACTTGAGTCCACACACCATGGGTTGATGCCGAAAGGACCAGTAGTGTAGGAATTTGTTTGGCTAATTAACTCCGAGCTTGGGTGAGGCCCCAACAAGCCAACAAATGGTTTTATTTCTGGGACTGGAATCTGCATAGAGATGTCTGATGTCATATCATTGGAATCTAGCTAAGAAGGAAATTGAAGGCTGGTTGGAGAGGAGAATTCATGAATTCACGACGCATGAGAATAGGAATCTGAAACTAACAAAAGAAGAGTGGTTAGAATTATACCATTACATAGAGATACATGAAATCTTCTTCGCATCTTTCTATGCTAAGTTGTATGAATGGATCACGAAGCTAGTAGATAGCCAGGGAGGGTGGAAACTTGATGGTCCTATTGTGTGGACCCCAGAGTTAGTGCACAGGTTGGAAGCATCAAAGGATAAGATCGTGCATGCTTTTGATCTTTGGCTCAATTAGACTATAGGAGGATCTATTATTGAGTTCGTGGTAGACACTTCAGTCAGCTATAGTAAGACAGAGCGACATTTTCTTAAAGGACCGTGAGGTAAGTATGTAAAGTCTCTGAACACTTGGATTAAAATGTTATTGTTTGAAAAAAGGGTTATGTAATTACCTTGATGTTTGGAACTACGCGAAGTGGAAAAACTTACAGGAACGAAGGAAGTAAGGGACTAGAAAATAGCCCTTTGATTTCACCTCTGCAAGGGGATGAGGAAAAGCTCACAAAGGTCTCACCGCAAAGTGTGATCCATTTGATAAGGAAAAGACTTCCATGAATACCACCTCAACCCATGCCACCACTAGCTTCACCACCATCACCTCCATCTTCACCCGTGCCACCTTCACCACCACCGCGTTTCAACATGGCAAGCAAGATAAAGTTGCCTGTGTTCAAGGGATTAGGAAATGAGGATCCAGACCAATTTTGGTTTGTGGTAAGAGCCATATGGGAAGTGCAGGGAGTTATAGATGACAATATAAAGAAAGTGACACTAGTTAGTTCTCTGCAGGATCGCACACTCACCTGGTACATTAAGCACTCAAATGATAATCCGAATGTAGGAATCGTGGATATACAAATTGCGATAAATAAGGAATTTAGCAGGCCGAAGTCTGAAGCATAGTTGATTATTAGATTCAAAGAGATCATGACGCTACTAGGTGACACTCCTTAGGAGCTTGATCAGAGGCTGAAGTGTGTGATTCATGAAGCTAATATGAATCTGACAGATGGACAACACCGTGAATGGTTTGTAGCATCACTAACACCACATTTGAGGAGTGCGCTATCACAAAAGAAGCTAATAACTTAGGCAGAGGCCTTAGAGATCGCAATGAGGCTGCATGAAACCCCAATGCAAGATCCTAACTTAGGTGTTCAGAAGATCCACGTGCAATTGAAAAACTTATGCCTTGAGATGCAGAGTCTGAAACAGGACTGGACAACTCAACTAGAAGTGAGTGAAGTGGTGTGGTGCATAAAATGCAAGGGTCGAGGTCATGATAAGTACCACTACCCATTGTTCACAAATTACCTCACGGGAGGAGGACCAATGTCGTTAAGATGAGAAGTGCAAGCAAGACCTAGCGCAACACCTACTTTGTGGTGTGCAATTTGTCAAATAGGTGGAAAGCATGCTATGGACAACTTCCATTTGTTACAAAAGTATACACAAAATTTGCAACAGCTGTTTTGTAATTTTTGTAGGTCGTCGGGACACGATGGGTGCACTTGTAGAAGCTATGAGTTAATGATGGATAGAACTCCCACCTATAGAGTTCAGGCCGAAATGTGACCCCTAGAATAGAACACAGGAGTGGTGTGAATAGGATTTCAAGGGCGTGGACAAGGCTGAGGTGGAGGAAGACTTGGAAGAGGTCATGGACAGTTGATATGCTACAATTGCAGAGGGCCAGGAAATTATGCCCATGATTGTATGAACCAATGCATCCATATTATCTGTATTGTACCTTGTTCGATCATGAGACAGAAGATTGTCCTACGCTGATATTTAGGATATGTGACAAGCGAGTGCTACCACCTCCCCCGACTTAGAACCTATAGATGATGAGGTCCAAGCCATGCGAGGAAGATCCAAATGTCAACATTGTGCTCTAAAGTGGAATCACGATGGGAGATGAAAAAAGAAAATAGCCAGAAGATAGTACTTGGGTTTGTAAAGCTTCAGCAAAAGAAGCGGAGTTTGATTTGGAGCACACCCGGGCAACCTTTATGGAAGATAAGAAGAGCTTCGTTGATGCCTCCACTTCAGGAAGAAAAGATGGACTAGAATTAGATATGGACCAATGTATGCTCACGACATTCCTGGAAACATGTATGAAGTTACTGCACAACAGTAAGGTTGTAAAATGATTACAAGAAGTCATTACCAGATGTGCTGGGACCACGCCAGGAGAACCGTGCATATTCCGGAAGATTAGAAAGCATAAGATGAGGATGGGGAGAGAAATGAGGTTGACCAAACAAATTGGAGAATATGAAATGCACCAAGTAATTTTGGATTTAGGATTGGACATGAATGTTCTGCCGAAGCAGACATGGGACCGCTTGGGGAGACCTGCATTGTAGTTGTCTCCTATTTAGCTGCGAATGGTGAACTAGGAAAACATAATACCTATGGGACGGTTTCAGGGAATTACTGTGGACATTGAAGGACTGAGCGCACTAGCATACTTTAAAGTGATAGAGATTGTTGATGAAAGCAATCCATATCCTGTGCTCATAGGAATTGATTGGGCCACTGACATGAATTGATTAATCTAAAAAAGTGCAAGATGATTTTTGAGATGAAGTCTCTACATGTAGTTATGCCCTTGGATGTTGCTAAAGGATCATGCTATATAGAACCAATGCGTTATTATGAAAGTGATGATGACTTGGACTGCATCTACAAGATATCTGTGTAAGAGCAAGACTAGCTAAATCCCACCGCGAATGGGCAAATTTCATGGGAGTGTGAGAGCTCTTGTACTTCAAATTCAGATGAGAAGATAGAGCGATGGCAGAATCGGTTACACGAAGTAACCACGTTGAACTGTAATATGATGACAAGATTACTACACTGCGTATTGACATAAGTGAGAGACCTACCTACTTATGATGGGTTAAGTGAGGTAGATACTTTCTTGGATAAGCTTGAAAGGGAGGTGCCAGAAAAGCAATGTTTCCAGGCCTTGAACTGGGTACTGCGTGCTATGCCCGCGAGGTGGTGGGGTAAGCACAAATGGAGCTTTAATGACTAGTAAATGTAGAAGGATGATGCGCACATAGTCTGGGAAGCATAGAGTGTGATTGATAGATAAATACAATCGGCAGGATGGTTCGCACACACATCCATCCAGGTGAGCGAATGCATATGAAAAACAACCTACACGGATGCATATAAATTTTGTGCTAAGAGGTATCATAAACAAGTGTGTGTTGGGGGGTGTTGAGTCATGGAAAAGATATGCATATGTTATTTATCTCATCATCCTTTTCCTTTATTTATATCCATTCTATATCCTAATATGTTAATATATCAAAGAATTATGGTAAGAACGAAGAAATTATCTGGAGTTACGACTTAGCTGATTATTACCCTTCTTTATGTAGAAAAGTAAGAAAAGGGACAACTGTTGTTCCCTAACTAAGGAACAAGAAAAAGAAACAAGCTAAGGAAGGAGCGCAATAGTAATAGATAAGGCCAAAACGAATCAAAAGGATCATCACGAGAAGGGAAAGATGTCTGAAGTTAGAAAATTGTGCGAATCCCTTAGGATCGAAAGATCCTGAGGCATCACTTTTACCATTTATCTTTTCACCCCTTTCTTATTATAAAAGGCAAAATTTGTAAGCAAAAAGGGGACTACGATTGTTATTATTATTGTAATTCTTAATTACAGACTCTCGCTGTAGCGAAGAATGCAAATACATTGTAATACTCTTTCATGATTAATACATAAGAGGAGTTGTTGTTCCTTTTCATTTATCTGAAGTAACCAGCATCGTACGCTGGTGGCTAAGGGCTCAACTTCTAGTAGAATTCACTACTTCATTTGTGTCATATATTTTTAGTTATCGCAAGTCTGACAATTTGATAGTATTATTTCTTTCTGTTATTCCTTATTTCTTTGCGTTGATAGAATAGCTCTATTTTATATAATTTACAACATTGTTGTTTAATTAGTTTCCTTTTGCTTTGGATTGAATTTCCTAGATAAATATCCTACTCGATGTAATCAACTGTAATGAGTATTAACTACTGCTATTAGGCTCTTAGATTGATATCATCGTTGTTTTACAGTGGAATGAGTTTGATTTAAATTCAATCAGTTTCTAAGAGAAGAGTTATCACTGTTGTACTCTTAACTGATATTGTTGTTACTTGAATCACATATGGTTGTTACCTTAGTTGTTGTAGGATTTGATTTCGTTAAGGGATTGAATTTTATTTTTATTGCAATTAGAGTTTACTTGTTGCATTGGTTTACTCTTGTATTAAAATATCTATACTGCAATTTATGAAACATTACTCTCTGAATTAAATAGCAGCCACATACTGTGTACACTCTTGAAATAGAAAGACTTGCCCAGATTGATAATTAATGTGAAGATAATTAGGAGTTTAAAAGGCACCTTTTATTAGTCAACATTTTGGTGCCACTACTAGGAAGAGTGTAGCCATTTATAAAGAGTGATGTATATTTAATAATTGCTTGTTAAGAGAGAACCAAGTATTAAAAACGGAAGGTAAGAACCTACGTACAGAGCATGTAAAATGCTTGCTCCCCTGCCCACTTTCCAGCAAAGTTGTTAGAAATTTAGGGTAGAGATAAATATTTGAATTGTTTGTGTGGATGATTAAGAAGAAAAGACCAGAAACCAATCCAAATCCACTACCCAAACCCGAAAAATCTAAGGGGCCAGTGACCCTTGGACGATCGACTTTCATAGATGATATCTAAAAGGAAGCTAAATCTCAACCATTAATAGGTCCTTGAAACATTACTTCCAGACAACCTACTATCTCCCTTCAGTCCATAGCCTCACCATCTGTAGCCTACATTGAGGTCCACAGCAAAACTATAGGAACTGAGCAAAGTTTTCAAGAAAGTGAGAATTCACACCCAATTTCCTCACAAGAATGGAATTCTTCTAATATTCATGAAGGAGGAGAAACAGGGGAAGAACCTGTTGGAAATAATACTGAGAGGGGGAGGGGGTGAATCAGTATTATCAAATCAATAAAACTTTTTCATTTCCATACTTAGATACATATACGCTACTTCAATTAAGGGAACCCACGCGTATACGCAAATGTGTCTAATGAAACTAGCGTATATCCAGAATACTTATGATTCAATTAATCCATTAAATGTTAGTGCATACTTCTTTAACCATGTGTATAGTAAGTAGGTGCAGTAAAATAGAACAAATCATAACACACAAGAAGCACACATGAACAACATGATATAAGGTGGAAACCTAATGTGGGTTAAAACCACCTGCTGCAAGTCGTCTCTATCTTCTCTTAATAAGAAACTTCTTTTACAACAGTTCTGTACTGGTGCAATCTTATACCATTACGCAGGCTTCTACCTGCAGAAGGCTACAACCTTCTTTCATTCTCCAGACTCTCTTAGAAGGGAGCTACAACCCCCTTAGCTCTTGTACTAGCCGATCCATTTACTAGTACGTAGGTGTTGGCCTACTGAAACGCTCCAACCTTTACTCATTCTCCAGCTGCTACTGGAAGGGAGCTACCACCCCCTTAACTCTTGTATTAGCTGATGTACTAGTACGTAGGTGCCGACCTACAGAAGGCAACAACCTTCTCTTTCTTGCTCCAGGTACCATGTTTCATACATTTTCAGACTGGATACTCCTGAAGCACAACACTATAATATGAAGGCCACGTTTCATCCAATTTTCATACTGGATCCATCAATATCATTGAAGCACAAAACAATCAATACTAGCATCATCAATTTCTGAATAATTGAAACACTGAAACCATGTCAACAACACAGTCACCAGAACACAGAGCAGACTACAGAACTCTGCAATAACAATCAAACCCAACTGCAACTTCAAACATCATATTTTATTATGTATATGCTACTACAATGAATCAAACCCGTGTACATACGCGCTTTCGCCAAAGCCAACCCGTGTACAGATCTATACATATTCAATCATGACTTTGAGGCTGTTTCAGACATCAGTCATACCCAGATCATAACATGTGTACAATAAAACATGCATCAATAATTCAGATCTAGTCTATCCATGATCAAACCATATAAAGATGATTCATTTCAAACCATTTGATCCCGATCTATACTTAGATCTTGTTCTCCATCAACCAGTGAGATCCCTCCTTAGCTCAGATCAAGCAATGCATCATAACCCATATCCTGCATACTGGATCTCATACTACATTAGATATTCAAG
>APFE030611491.1:561-53318 GCA_000404065.3 Pinus taeda | reverse complement strand
CATGGTCCAAAACCATAACAAAACAATACCACGGACCCAATACTTGGGTTCAATTCTTTTGGATGCAATACCATGGACCAAAACCATAGGATCAAAAACTGTCGGACTAATACCATGAACCAACCCTAAGATTTCCCATGTGCGTGCACTTTTCTCTGCATGAAAGTGCGTGAACTTTTCTCTGCATGAAAGGAACTTTTCTCTGCATAAAAGTGCATTAACGTTTCTCTGCATGAAAGTGCGTAAACGTTTCTCTGCATGAAAGGAACTTTTCTTTGCATGAAAGTGCATGAAATTTTCTCTGCATGAAAGAAAATTTTTCTTTGCATGAAAGTGCATGAACTTTGCTGCACTATAATTTATCTTGCATGAAAGAAACTTTTTCTCTACATGAAAGTGCATGAACTTTGCTACACTATAATTTATCATCTGAGATGATTTTCCATCAAGGACAACACTTGTCTCATAATGCCAACAGTATCCCCCTTTGGACTTGATGGCAAAGCTAACTTGTCATATTGAGAACTGTCATCTGATTCCTTTGAGTTGTCCGGCATCCCATGCATTTAGTCACATCTGATATCTCTTCTATAGATTCATCTAGTTATAAATAAGTGAACTTTGTTGCACTAAGTGCATCAAAGTTCACTTAGTGCATCAGAACTTCTTTAACCATATGTATAGTAAGCAGGTGCAGTAAAATAGAACAGATCATCACACATAAGTGCTGCACTTAGTGTAGCACTAAGTGAACTTGATGCACTAAGTGAACTTTGCTGCACTATAATTTATCCTGCATGAAAGAAACTTTTTCTCTGCATGAAAGTGCGTGAACTTTGTTGCACTATAATTTATCACCTGAGATGATTTTCCATCAAGGACAACACTTGTCTCATAATGCCAACAATCTCCCCCTTTGGAATTGATGGCAAAGCTAACTTTTCATACTGAGAACTGTTATCTGATTCCTTTGAGTTTTCCGGTATCCCATGCATTTAGTCACATCTGATATCTCTTCTGTAGATTCATCTAGTTATAAATAAGTGAGATGTTCTACTACGAGTGGGTTGCCATCAAGTACAACACATGCATCATAGTGCCAACAATCTCCCCCTTTGGACTTGATGACAACAATACCAAAACACTCTCCCCCTTTGACATCAAGGGCAAAGAGTGGACCAAGATATTCTATTCCTTTGATAAACATTCTGTTGTCCATACTCCCCCTAAGCTCCCCCTTTGTATGTGCCAAGGTGTACCAATTTTTCCATGCTCCCCCTGAGTACATGCTGAGTCTCTGCACTGCTGAAGTGTGCTGTTCATGCTCCCCCTGACTGTAGGCAAGATCTGCAAAAATATGTTCTACAAGAAGAACATGACTCTATCATAAATGACCTTTCTATCACCAAAGACTCATACATACATCCATATCTCAACCAAGTGAGGATATACAAATATCGACTCATCCACCCAACCAAGTGGGCTTACAATAGAAGTTTACTCATGATAAATAATTACATTAAATCATTCATCCTAGGCATAATGGGGAAACCAAAATAGGTCGTTACATGACCTTGATAATAAAAGACATATATGACATAGAGACGAAATATCTAGAGCAAGACTACGAAAGTCATCAATAACTAATATCAACAACACCTATCAATCACTATTCAGATCAGCAACCATGTTCTCCTTCTACATTTGTTCCACTTTAAATCAACAACAACTGAGTACTTGAACCAAAAGCTTCTAAGATAACACCAACAATGCATTATCAGAAGTTTAGCTGCCCCCCCGAACCTGTTTCAGATGGTCTCTGTCAGACCCATATCAGACTTCCTTCAACCAGAGTCTGTCCCCACTGATTTCCTTCAAAAACACCATATACACGACTACATCCACATAAACCTGCGTATATACGCAGATGTTCTTTATAAAACTCAGGTACAACCATTTCTAGATCAACAACCTGTAAATGTCCTGTAGCAAGGTATGTCTGCATATAGATATCAACTCATCCTCTTGAAAGACATCATAGCCATCTCATCAACATCAAGATCTGCATGATCTTATATATCATCCATTTATCATCATTCGGGTACATCTGTATCAATCAACATATGTAAGTATCAATCTGTCATTTTATCATCATCATGTCTTCAACAATGCAATTTTGAGTAATCGTTCATGTATCCAGCATATTGTATATAGTACTATGTATCTTTAGCTCAAGATCATCAACCGCAACAATCCTCATTCACATGAGAGCCAAGAACTATAGGAGACTTGCATCAACTATATTATATGAACTTTATGCATATGAGGACAACAACAAATGATAGACTCATCATCAAGTAATGAAGATGTGTATACAAGCTTTCTACTTCTCCTTATGCTTATGAAGATCACCATGTAAGCACCATATATGCATTATTAGAGAATCAACCTCAAATCTGATCTGAACATCAACTATGTAACCCCAAGAAACATATGAGATTTTTTCATGGACAACTCATAACCATAGCAAGATATATCACTTAGCCATATAAGCATCATCACCAAGGACTACTAACCATAATGCCAACAATGCATCATTAAAAGAATTTGCTCCCCCTGAATCTGTGTCATCTGTTCATTGTCAGATCTGATCATACATGTATCAGAAATAAGCATCAAGACTTCATCATCATCAAGTTAGGATAAAAAATACTTCTAAACTTCTTAGGAGTATCAAGACATTTCTACACATCATTAGCAGATTGTAACAATGATCAAACAGAGCAAATGGACTGCATCCTATCAAACCCTTTTCCTGAGCCCTATCCCTACTGCTTTTCCTCAGACTGACATATACGTGACTGTGAAGTGGCCAACTCGCATATATACGCGACTTCTATTTATGGAACTTGTGTATGAGATTCATAACACTGCATTTTTATATTTTCATCTCTCCCTGAGTCTGTTATGTATGTGTTGTGCTGTGTCTGAGTATATTGTGATGTGCCACATCTTTCTGACTATACTTCCTTCTTCTTCCATATCTTCAAGCGTGATGAAGTTTTCTCCTTTTGGTATGGTGCCCGTACTTTATTCCCGAATTCCTTTGCTATCTGTCCAAGCTTGTTACATGCATAATAGCTTACATGTTTCATATTCCTTCTGTAGAAATCAACAACTTTGTGACCAAACATATTGCAAGAAAAACAATATCCCTGAAAGTAATGTGATGATCTTTCTGTGTGATGATCTTGAACCATTCTTCTTCTACATCTGGCTGCAACATGTCCAAGATTATGACATACATAACATTCAACATTATTCATCGAAGGAGTAAAATATTTTCTTTGGAGTATTTCTTTCCTTGGATGTTGATGGGGTTTTCCTCTCATCTCTTTGTTGAGCATTTCAGATTTCTCATTAGAGTTCCTTGCCTTTCCCTGAGAGCTAGATTCATCTTCAGCAGATTCATAAAAACCAAGACCAGTTTTGATAGCAGGAGACCTTTGACTACTAAGAATATCATCCAGAATTTTAGTACTGTCTTGAAATCGTAAGAGCTTATCCTTTTCTTCTAATTTATTATTTAGAATATTTACCTCAATCTGAAGATGCTCTTCCTTTTCACTATACTACTTGTTTATGTTCTCCTCAGCTTTCCTTCCTTCTTCCAACTGATGTCTTAATTCAAGAACTTCATTCTCTTGTTTTTCAATAGCTTGGAGTAGTCCTTTATTCTACTTCTTTGATTCTTCAAGATCTTCCTTTAGCGAGCGGATTGTAGCTTCAAGACTTTCATAATAACTGGATCAATCTCTGAGTTTCTTGATGATTGTGCTCCTTTCATTGACTTCATTCCTTAATGATGTCACTTCATCCTGCAACTTTTGACATTTTTCCTTGAATAACTTCCTTACTTTATTTCCCTCCTCTAGTTGAGCTTTTAGTTTGGTAGATTATTCTTTGAAGGCACATTCCTTCTTGTTCAATAGATCTTTTTGATCTCTAATTTTTTTTGTAAGCCTTTTAAATTATACCTCTATTTGATATCTTTTTTGTTCACCCATAAGCGCAAATTCAGTTGTTTCGCTATCACTTTCATCATATTTAAGAGGATAAATAGATGTATCACCAGAGGATAACAAATTCATACCTTATAAATCTTGTTCATCTTCATTCTAAAGTGATTCTGAACTTGATGTGCTTCTTCCACATATTCCCCAATCCATACACCCACTGTCATAGTTCTTCTGAGATGTCTTCTTCTTCTTAGGTGCTTTCTTCTTAAGCTTCTTTCCCATAGTTCCACGGATCTCCTTCAAGCGATCAAGCTTCTACCAAAAGGACCTGCTCTGATACCAATTGTTGAAAATAATACTGAGAGGGGGGGGTGAATCAGTATTATCAAATCAAGATAACTTTTTCATTTCCATACTTAGATACATATACGCTACTTCAACACAACGTTGTCTAATGCAACTAGCGTATATCCAGAATACTTATGATTCAATTAATCCATTAAATGTTGATCTTTAGTTAGTGTATCAGAACTTCTTTAACCATATGTATAGTAAGCAGGTGCAGTAAAACAGCACATATCATCACACACAAGAAGCACACATGAACACCATGATATAAGGTGGAAACCCAATGTGGGTGAAAACCACCTGCTACATGTCGTCTCTATCTTCTTTTAATAAGAAACTTCTTTTACAATAGTTCTGTACTAGTATATTCTTATACCAGTACGTAGGCTTCTACCTGCAGAAGGATACAAGATTCTCTCGTTCTCAGACTCTCCTGGAAGGGAGCTACAACCCCCTTAGCTCTTGTACTAGCCTATCCACTTACTAGTACATAGGTACTGGCCTACTGAAATGCTTCAACCTTTACTCGTTCTCCAACTGCTACTGGAAGGGAGCTACCACCCCCTTAGCTCTTGTACTAGTTGATGTACTAGTACATAGGTGCCGACCTATAGAAGGCAACAACCTTCTCTTTCTTCCTCCAGGTACCACGTTTCATACATTTTCAGACTGGATACTCCTGAAGCACAACACTATAATCTGAAGGCCACGTTTCATCCAATTTTCATATTGGACTCATCAATATCAATGAAGCACAAAACAATCAATACTACCATCATCAATTTCTGAATCACTGAAACACTGAAACCCTGTCAACAACACAGTCACTAGAACACAGAGCAGACTACAGAACTCTGCAATAACAATCAAACCCAACTACAACTTCAAACATCATACTTCATTATGTATATGCTACTACGATGAATCAAACCCGCGTATATACGCGCTTTCGCCAAAGCCAACCCGTGTACAGATCTATGCATATTCAATCGTGACTTTGCGGCTGTTTCAGACATCAGTCATACCCAAATCATAACATGTGCACAATAAAACATGCATCAATAATTCAGATCTAGTCTATCCATGATCAAACCATATAAAGATGATTCATTTCAAACCATTTGATCCCGATCTATCCTTAGATCTTGTTCTCCATCAACCGGTGAGATCCCTCCTTAGCTCAGATCAAGCAATGCATCATAACCCATATCCTGCATACTGGATCTCATACTACATCAGATATTCAAGTCTTTTTCCATACCTTTGCCTAATGATCTTCTTCTCCTTTTATAGTCTTAGGCCTTACTCGATACCATTGTCCAAAACCATAACAAAACAATAGCACGGACCCAATACTTGGGTTCAACTCTTTTGGATGCAATACCATGGACCAAAACCATAGGATCAAAAACTGTCAGACTAATACCATGAACCAACCATAAGAATTCCCATGTGTGTGCGCTTTTCTCTACATGAAAGTGCGTGAAATTTTCTCTACATGAAAGTGCGTGAACGTTTCTCTGCATGAAAGTGCGTGAACTTTTCTTTGCATGAAAGGAACTTTCCTCTTCATGAAAGTGCGTGAACTTTTCTCTGCATGAAAGGAACTTTTCTCTTCATGAGAGTGCGTGAACTTTTCTCTGCACTATAATTTATCATCTGAGATGAGAGAGTTGCCATCAAGTACAACATATGTATCATAATGCCAACAATCTCCCCCATTGGACTTGATGGCAAAGCTAACTTGTCATACTGAGAACTGTCATCTGATTCTGTTGAGTTGTTCGGCATCCCATGCATTCTGTCACATCTGATATCTCTTCCGTAGATTCATCTAGATATATATAAGTGAGTTGATCTTCTACGAGTTGGTTGCCATCAAGTACAACACATGCATCATAATGCCAACAGATATTGGTTCAAATTTAGTTGCTTATATAATTTCCTATTATTTTCCCATAGATCTCTTTGCATGCCTTTCTGTTTATCGGTTACTATCAGTATTTTCTGTTTGTAGGTCAGAAATCAGGTCAAGCTAGATAAAGTTTTGTTTTCATGGTATAGTTAGTTCTTGCTTTGGTCATTTTTTGATAAAATAGATGTGCAAATCTCTTGTAGGACATCTCAGCTCACCATACATCCATATAACAGCCAACACCAGCCCACTTCTCATAGATTTCCCAACTCATTCGCCACATTTCGCTAATCTGCCCTAATTTCTACGTTTTTTTCCATAAAGCTACTTACTTGCCATTTGAACAATTCCAACCATCATGTTCATTCTTAATCTTCCTTGACACACTCTAAACACCTCAACACCTTCCTCTAGCCTTCATTAACCCTTTCCCATCATTTTTCCACCTTCAAACCTCCAAAAATAGCCCTCGAACTCCTCTTGTAGATCCCCTACAGCCTCCTGTAGAATTTCCTATGAGTGATTTTTTGAAATCCGATCACTATGAAAGCTTTCAAAAGGGTACTAGGGGCTTCTTAGGACCTCTCCACACCTTTATCCACCTATGAAATAACCAACTCCATCTTCCTTTGCCATCAAACCTCTCTACAATCACAACCAAATAAATCACAAGCATAATAATTTCACATAAAAACACCCAAAAGCACAAAATGATTTTTTCTTCTCATTTATTTTCAAAAGTAGCTTGAATAAATGCAATTTACCTTTTCAGTAGTCAATGGTACTCATTTCTTCAGTTTTCATCTCTTTTCTTGCAAAAGTAGGGTTAATAGGTAAATTAGGGTTTGCTAGGATTTGCTAGGGTTTGCGTCACATTTCAGTTCTCCTTCTCTTTTGGCAAATGGAATAGCCCCTGAAGAGTTAGTTTTCTTTCATCACAGAAAGAGCTTCTTCTGAGAACTCATAGAAGTTGGCTTAAGCTCCTAGTGAGCTTGCGCCAGCTGATCAATTGACAACCTGCACTAAGAGTTAGTACTTGTGCATACAGCACTGTCGCTTCCAAGTTTGTTATGAACTACCAGGTTGATAAAAGTAAAGTAGGAAGCCCAAGGAGTTGCAGCGTTATTGCTACAATATTGGTGCTCAGCACCTTTTGGCGCCATTGCCAGGGAAGCATCAGATTATTTTGTGATTATTGATTTTCTTCTATTTTCTACTGCAACATTGTGCTAAGTAGTTTATTTCAGCAAAAGTAGAGTAATTGTTTCATTTCAATTCTGCAAAAGTAGATTAGGCATTTCCTACTTTGATTTCAATTCTGCAATTTCATTTCAGCAAGCATAGATTAGGCATTTCCTGCTTTCATTTCAATTCTGCAATTTCATTTCAGCAAGCGTAGATTAGGCATTTATTTCTTTCATTTCAATTCTGCAATTTCCATTCCAGCAAAGTAGATTAGTCATATTCTGCTTTCAATTCAATTCTACAATTTCCATTTCAGCAAGATTCATTTTAGTTAGTTGCAATTTGTTGTTCAATCCATTTCATTTTTGCAAGTACAAGCAGAAAAAACAAAAATCACCCAAACATAGATTTCCTTTCATGCCTCATAGGAACAGAGGCATTTCAGGAAAATTCCTACCCAACACCTCCACCACATCACTAAGTCACCATTCTCTCTTCTTTGGTGGCAGTGATCCATAAGAACCTATAAGTGAACCTCCGGAGATATACGAAGATCCTATAACAGAAGAAGAGCAAGAAACCATTCCTCCTGAGACCATGTTTGAAAACAAAAACGTTAGAGGAAATGAGGAAAGAATAGAGGGTGCCTTTCCTATCCAGGAGACCAATGGGGACACTAAAATGAAAAACATAAGTCCTTCATCCTTACCTCACTTTCGTGGATTGACTACCAAAGATCCTGATACCTTCTTGTTTGAATTTGTTGTCCACTTCCGAACCTATGACTATGAAGAAGATGAGTAGAAGTTGAAACTATTTCCTTCTACCCTCAAGGATGCAGCATTACGTTGGTTCATAGGGTTACCTAGAAACAGCATCACAACTTGGGCTTAGATGCAACAAGCCTTTAACAATAAATACCGAGACTAATGTAGATCAAAGGATACCAAGGAATAAATCTTCAGAATGACCATGGGAAGTGATGAGTCCTTAGAAGACAATGAAGAGAGGTTTCAACTCAATTATAAAAGGGCCAGATGCACGCTTCGCCCCGAATCTCTGAAGTTGGTCCTGCTCATAGGAGTCCTTGAAGACCTTCTAGATACCCTCCATTTGCTGGCTGGGGGAGAAATCTACCAACTACCTTATGATGACATAAAGACTGTGTTTAGAAACCATTCTAGGTCAGCTAGAAAGAGAGGTAGGGGAAGTCAACCTTTAGCCAGTACATCCTCATCCAGTTCATCCCTTAGAAGTGAATTTTAGAATCAGCTGGAAGATTTCAAGAGTGAGATGAGGCTGACTATTGCCATATAAATGGATACCTTGCATATCAAAAGGAAACTAGAGGAAGCCGAGAGGGCTTTGGCCATATTTTGTTCTAGGTGCACTAGAAGGCACCCTCAGAACGAATGTCCATCGAACTCTATAGAAGCGTGTTCAGTCTGTGAAGAAGACCATTCTATGAACCAGTGCCCTTCCTTGCTCGTACTGAAAGCTACATATCAGGGGGCCGAAGGAGCCACTGAACCACTCTATTTCATGAACCAAAGGAGGCCACATGGGCCCAGATCTTACCAGCAGGGAATGCAAGGGACATCCCAAACCTATTACAGCCCCAATCAAGCCACTTCCATGCCTTCTTGGGGTCCCCCTACTCATCCTTCTTCGTCCACACCCCCTCCTTGGTCATATCCATCTTAATACCATGCTCAACCAGTTGTTCATTCATTTCACTCTTATGCTCAGCCACAGCCTCAGTGAAATGCACCTTATCAGGGGTGGAGGCCTCAATACAACTCTCCTCCTACTCTTTTGCCTCCACCACCTGTTCAACCACAACCATTGCCTCTTGCTTCACCAAGGAAACCCTAAATACCTGCTTAACCAAACCTGAACCCCAATAATAGACAGACCCAACAGGTATATAGTGGAGAAACATCATGCCCAACCTATGCTGTGGAAATTCAGGAGATTAACCTACAATCTGGGAAGGTTCTCCCAGATAACCAACCTCCCCCTAAGGAGGATGAGGAAGAAAAATAGGAAAGTGAACCAAAATCCATTCCACCCTTTCCTGAGAGACTAACTGGAACCACACAACCGAACCTAGAAGAAACTAAACTTATGGGAGAATTGAAACAGTTATGCGTAAAGATACCACTTCTCCAAGCCATAAAGGATGTGCCTATATACAACAAGATGATCAAGGAGAAGTGCTTCAAGCACCCAGGCAGGTGCAAGAGAGATTCTCCAACTCTTAATGTCATAGGACAAATATCCAACATGATGTTGGGGTAAGTGATCTGTCTGAAATATCTAGACCCTAGAAGTCTTGTAGTCGATGTCCACATCAATGGCACCATAATCCCCCATACCCTGATTGATCTAGGGGTTGCCATTAATTTGATGACCAAGGACACTATGCTCAAGCTCAACCTTTAGGGCTCCCTGAGAAAGACCACAACAGTATTGCAGTTAGCAGACCACTCCACCATGACCCCTGAAGGGATTGTGGAAGATGTAATGGTCTCCATCGATTCTTGGGAGTACCTTGTTGATTTCCTAGTTCTCCAACCAAAGGCAAAGCTCACTAGGTATCCTCTCATCCTGGGAAGCCCCCGGTTGGCTACTGCAGATGCCTACATTGGTTGTTGAGCTAGGAACATGAAAATCAAGAATGGGCATATGTCCAGGCAGCTAGTCCTATATCCTCCTACCCAACCTTTGTTAGAACATGATTTACCTCTCTGGTTGGAAGAAGAAAATTATTATGAAGTCTATTTCACACCACTGTGTGCAGTAGAAGCTACCATGGGGGGCCCACAAACTGAGGATGATCTTATTGAATACTTAATTCAGAATCCACCCCCCAATGTGTTTCCATTAGAAGATCTAGAGTAAAAAATCCAAGCCAACCCTTTAGTTGATCTCTGTGTGGCTGATATGACCTCTCTCCGAGCTAAGAATGTATAATTTGGCCCAGAAAGAACCTTGAAGATCAACTCATCCCTATCCACCTCTCAGGAGAAAGAACTGTGTAGCTTATTGAGAAACCACTCAGATGCTTTTTCTTGGAGCTATAAGGAGATGAAGGGAGTCCACCCTTCAATATGTACTCATCACATCTACATTAAGGACGATTGCAAACCAGTCAGAAAACCTCAAAGGAGGATGAATCCAGCCGTTAAGGACATTTTCAAAGAAGAACTGCAAAAGTTACTAGATGCAAGATTCATCTACCCCATCTTTGACAGCGAATGGGTCTCTCCTTTGGTGCTAGTGCCAAAGAAAAATGGGAAGTGGAGAATCTATGTCGATTATCGAGAACTAAACAAGGCCACCAAGAAGGACCATTTCCCATTGTCTTTCATAGATCAAGTGTTAGATGCCCTGGCAGGGAAGAAGTTCTTCTCCTTCCTATATGGGTTTAGCAGGTACAACTAGATCCAAATCAGCCCAGAAGACCAAGATAAGACCACTTTCACTTGTCCTTGGGGTACCTTTGCATACCAGGTCCTTCCTTTTGGGTTATGCAATGCTCCCGCCACTTTCCAGAGAGTGGTATTGAGTATATTTGCTGAACTGGTTCATGATTCAGTGGAAATCTATATGGGTGACTTTACCCCTTATGGTTCTAACTTCAAGGAAGCTTTGACTAACCTGGGAAAAGTTTTAGGCAAATGCATTGAAATTAACCTGTCCCTCGGTCCTAAAAAATGTGAATTCCTGATGACTGAAGGGACTATGCTAGGTCATACAATTTCTCAGCAAGGATTACAGGTGGATCCCAACACAATTGCCATCATCCAAAGGGTCCCACCTCCTCAAAAGGTAAGAGATGTTTGGAGTTTCCTAGGATTAGCAGGGTATTGTAAAGATTCATCAAGGATTTCAGTAAGCTAGCCTCTCCATTGTTTGGTCTTTCAGGGAATGATGTTGAGTTCACTTGGACTGACAACTGTCAAGAGGCTCTAGATACCTTGAAAAGTAAACTAGTGACTGCCCCAATTCTGAGAGGTCCAAACTGGGCCCTACCTTTCCACATTCATATAGATGCCTCAAACAAAGTGATAGGAGTGGCATTAGGGAAAATGGACGAGAAGATGCCTTATGCTATATATTTTGTAAGTAAAAACTTGTCCAAGGCAAAATTAAACTACACTGTAACCGAAAAGAAGCTCCTAGTTGTAGTCCATACCCTAAATAAGTTCAAACGTTACATCACCGGCTATCAAACGTTTATACACACTGATCATGCTGCAATTAGGTATTTAATGAACAAACTAGATGTAAATGTTCGTATTATTAGATGGTTACTTTTATTGCAGCAATTTGATTTAACCATTGTTGACAAGCCGGGTAAGGAAAATGTTGTTGTTGATTTTCTATCTAGACTAGATCTGCCTACAGGTGAAGAAGGAATAGTGGATGATTGAATGCCAGATGAACACTGATTTTCTATCTCGGTACTCTCTCCATGGTTTGCTGATATATAAAATTACTTGGTTTCAATACAGTTTCCGCCACACTTGTCCTCAAAAGAGAAGAGAAAGATCATGAGGAAAAGTGCCCCATTCACCTGGATTGGGAGCAACCTTTTCAAACTTGGCTCAAATCAGATTTTGAGGCGATGTGTCAGGGAGGAGGAAGTTTTGGACATTCAATTAAACCTATCATGATGGGCCCTATGGGGGCCATTTTGCAACAAAGAGGACTGCCTTCAAAATTCTGCAAGAAAGTTACTATGGAGATATATCATCCAATGTGACCAATGTCAAAGGATGGGGAAACCTACTCCAAGGGATGAGATGCCCCTGCAACCTCAAGTAACTTTCGAGCCATTTGAGAAGTGGGGCATGGACTTTGTGGGTCCTGTCAACCCTCCTTCAAAACAAAAATCTTACATCATTGTGTGCACTGATTACCTAACAAAATGGGTAGAAATAAAGGCAATCAAGGCAGCAACAGAAGAAAAAGTAATTGAGTTTCTGAGAGAGAATATCTTCTACAAGTTTGGCTATCCAAGAGAATTAGTCACAGATCAAGGGAGTCTGTTTACCTCCAATCTGATTGAAGACCTGCTCACACATCAGAAAATTAAGCACAGAACTTCCAAACCTTATCATCCACGAGCAAATGGACAGGTGGAAGTCACTAACAGAGCTTTGGAAGGGATTTTGACCAAGGTAGTGAGCAGCATCAGAAAAGATTGAGCAGATCGATTGGTTGAGGCCACGGGGGCCTATAACACCACTTGGAAAACCACCACAGGGTTCACACCCTATGAGTTGGTCTATGGGAAGAAGGCCTTGCTATCAATAGAATTTGAATATAACACACTAAGGATGGCAACTCAGCTGGACCTAGATCTCAACCACGCACAAAAGGAAAGGTTACTTCAGCTAAATGAATTGGATGAGAAGGGATTGCAGGCTCATCTCCAATAAGAGGTAGTCCAACTTCAAAGGAAAATATGGCATGGCAGACACCTCAAAGAAAAACAATTCCAGGAAGGAGATTGGGTGTTGTTTTATGATTCAACGTATAAAGATTTCAAGGGAAAACTGAGGACAAGATGGTTGGGACCATACACAGTAGAAAAGTGCAATGAAAATGGTTCAATCATGATCCAGACCATCAATGAAGCAGCCATCCCCATGCTCGTCAATGGGCATCGGTTGAAGATCTACAGGAAGCCTCTCTCCAAGCAAGAATTCATTGAGAATTTGAGTAAAACAGTGTTGGTAGTGGAGCAGGTCTCTACCTCCACTCCACCCACACCCTAAAAAAAAAGACAGAAAAAGGAAAAACAGAAAAAATAATAAAATATCCCTGGGTGAAAACCTCCGGGAGGTGCCCAGGGTAGGCAGTGAGGGTGAAGACCTCCTGTAGGTGCCCCAACTATCTCATAAAAAAGAAAGAGAAAAAAACAGAAAAATTAACTTCTTTTAAATGTATTGCAAATTGCAGGAGGGTCACATAAGAAAAAAGGACATGGCCAGGCTGAATACACCCCTAATACATCATTTCTCCATCACCATTGTCTTTTCCCAGGCCCTGGTCTCACTTGTTCTAGAAATTATGCGTCTTACAAGAAGCTCTATGCATTCTACAGGAGGCTCTTATAGAAACCACAGAGAGCTCGAAATCAAGTCCAGAAAAGAATCAGAGGGCTAGAAATTTGTAGGACCTGTGGACCTCCCTGCCACCATTCATCCCCATAACTCTCCAATCCATACCTGTGCCACTGCATTTCCACTTGCTTCTTTCTTCCTTGCACAGAAAACACAGAAATTTTATTTCTTTTGTTTTTTTTTTTAATGATGAAGAATAAAACCGCAGCATCCTTAACCTAGTGCATACCAGCTGCTTTTCCTTTTCCTTCAGAACCTTCCTCAACTATCTCTTCAGTCCCTGCTCAAACCTCAGCCAAAACTTTTAGTGGGAGAAGCAGTTACACGAAATCCTGCAGGATTCCTGTAACAACTGATCCCCTTAAAAAAAACAAGCTCTAGAAGCAGGGTCATTGCAGCGACAGGTGTATACAACACGCAAGGAGTCATCCCTGATTAAGAAGATCACCAGCATGAGGTAGCCAGGTCAACAATTCAAAAGTTGTGAGCGCTAACAACAGCAGCAATCCATGAACATAGTACCAAAATTTGAGCATGCAAAGCATGGTAGCGACAAACAGGTAAGTGGCTAAACTCGTTCCTCTGTTGCATGAATATGATTTAGAAACTACATGAACCATTGATATGGTCGTGATTAAACAAAATCGGTGGCCAGCTAACTGGCCACCTTCATCCAGTTCAAACAAGCCTTGTCCAATTCAAATAGTGTTCAGTGGGTGCAATCGGCATGTGTGTTCAGCCAACTCGAGAAGAAAAACTCAAAACAGGTAGTGGTGGTAATGTATAATGGGAATGATGGAATTGATTGTGGGTAGGTGACATGAAGTATCATAATGGCACTGGAGTAGGGACCAATGGTCCAGATGAAGATAACATACCCTTCCTGCAACCTCATCTCGTCACCGCAGAACATTCCATAAGCTTAAGTACGCTGCAGTCAAAGCCTCCACCACCTTTGTTTTCATTTGCATCGACGAGTTCTTGGCTACAACAACTCACCTACCACCTTCAGAACTTAAAAATAGTCGCTTTTTACTAGTTTTGAAACCCTTCTTCTTATCGAGTTGTACAGGAGCATTATCACACTCTATAGGAGCGAAAACACATTCTACAAGAGCCTTTCTATAGGAAAACTAGTGAGCAGCTCTGCAGAGGGAAAATTTGGGATTTTATGCCAAATTTGAGCTCGAAAAATGTAGGCTCAAAAAACCTGCTTTGCATGTTATATATCTACAAAAGGTTGTGGGATTTGAAGCAAGATATTGAGTTGAAAAGAAGGGAAAAGTGAGAACAGAAGTCTGCCTGTGTTTTTTAAATATACACAGTCTCTCCATTTTACTCTGCACTGAAATTCGGTCTCTTTCTCCTCCATGGTATTCTCCTGTGTGAAGAAATGATGCAACCATAGAAAATTGAGCCTGTAAAACAATGAATTTGCATTAGGTGGCCTGCTTACTTTGTGAAAAAGAAAAAACATTTTCTTGTATACTCTCTCTGTTTATAATATTAATATATATATATATATATTGATTTCCTCAAACAACTCGAGAAGTAAATTAAGGTTGAAAACAAAGTTTGAAAGGCAGGAAAATTACAATTTGTTTTTGTTAAAAAGAAGAAACACGAAAAACTCTCTCTGGTTCAAGAAAAAACCTCAATTGTTCCTCTAATTTCGAGTTTGAGAATTTACTTCCTTCGTCCTCACCTGAGAATTTCCAACAGTCACTGAACATCATGATAGGGGGTTTTATGAGAAAGGAGCCTCTGAATTCCACCAAATTACTTGAACACTCGGAAGTGGTATCCCTCTTTACCAGGGAAAATTGGATGCCTTTCTTTGAGAGATTTCATGGGTATGATGACGAAATTACAGAGGAATTTTTATTTTCTTTAAGACCCCATTCAAAAACTCATGTTACAATCAGTTTCAGGGGTCTAACCATAGATCTTACACCAGAGTTCATCAACAAAATTACAAGTCTTCCACTTGGGCTCCCCTGGAGCAAAGAAGAAAAACCACTAGGACATGTTGTTAAAAAAACCTTTTTCCAGCCTGATGAACATCCTGTGGAGGATAAGAATGGGATCAGAAGGACAAGTATACCTTATCCATGGGCTGAGGTTAGCTATCAGATCATGAAGTATATCTCTTGTGAAGGAAGATACAACATCGTTTATGGTTATCATTTTAGACTATTACATGAACTAAGATATAGAATGGACCTGCCTGCATCTAGAAAACTCAGTCTTCCATATTTTCTCCTCCAATCCTTGATAGAATGTAGCACCAAATTGAATGCAGGGGTTCCAAACTAGCTGCCTCACCATGGGATCATTAAATTGCTAGTAGAGGATGCCCTCCACACATACACAATCCTTATAGCCTGGGAAATTTTTAGGAACATGACTAAAGAAGATGACATAAAAGCTCTCACTGATGACCTTAGTCCATCTGGTAGTGAAGAGGAAGAGCAGAAACTTGAGAAGGAAATCCATGAAGAAGCACAAAACATTCAATTAGAAGAAGAAAAAGAAGAAAAACAAAGAGGAGAGGAGAAACATGACACAACCGTAGTTGAACCTAAAGCAGAGAATAAAATAGCATCAACAGCAGAGAAAAGGAAGAGGACAAGAACTGAAAAGAAGAAGCCTAAGACAGCTTAGAAAAAGACTGCCATGGGAAAGGCAGAAACTCAACAAGTAGAGGAGAAAACAACACCAAAGACAGCAAAAACAAAACCAGAGACAGCCAACACAAGCAAAACAATAGATGAAGAAGAAGTGTCTCCTAAGACACTAGCAAGAGAAGTAGCAGTTGTTCTTGCTGCACTTAGTACTCCAGCCAAGCAAAAATCGAAAAGAAAGAGACAACCATCTATGTACTTCAAAGCTCGAAAGAGCACCAGAACCAAGATGGGCAAGCCTCAGCTGCCTTCAAAGGAACCTATCATCATTGAGGATGCACCTACTGTAACAAAGGAGGAATCTCCCTCCAAAATATCCATCACTTACGAGAGAGGGAGTCCTAAGGCCTCTACCTGGAAAGAAAGGATCAAATTAATGGACTCTAAAACAGTCCTACAAGAGGTGCAGACCTCTCTACAAGAGACATTAGCAAAGCTCAAAGAAACTGAAAAAACTTGAAAAGAAGGCAGAAGAACAAACCGAGGAGGAAGATAAGGCAAAAGAGATACCAAACCTTGGACCTCAGCCTAACTTAGGCTCCTGCTACAACCTTCTGGAAGGTGGGAATATCATCCCACAAAAGTTTTCAGTGCCTCTTTTCTTCAAACTAGAAAAGAAAATAGTCAGGACCCATACATGGATGCAGATTGCAAAATCAAAAGGGGTAGAAGACATTAGGCAAATGGAAAACAAGTTGAGAGAGATGGGAAAATAATTGAGCATGGTCAGACATACAGAAAGCGTCAAAAGAGCTCAATTGCAGGAAGAAAATGAAATGTTGAAAAAGAAACTACAAGAAAGGGGACCTCAAGGAGGAAATGAGTTGTTAATCTTAAAAGGACAGCAACAAAAAGAGGAACCCCAGGCAGATAGTGAGGCAGCAAATAGAAAACAACAAGAAGAGGAACCCCATACAGACAGTGAGACTTTGATGAAACAGCAACAGGAAAAAGAATCCCAAGCAGAAAATGAAGTATTGCTTTTGAAAAGGTAGCTACAGGAAAAGGAAGCCCAGTTAGCCTGCATGGCCAGCGGGGCAATGAAGACATTACAGTGCAGGCAACCAACCAAATCATATGCACTGTACCTCAAAGATCAGTGGCTCCAATTTCAGATTAAAACACTGGCCCAGAGGGGCACAATACCTTTTCAGGATTATGGCCAATTTATGCATTTATGTGATCACAGTTCAGCTGAGGATAAAGCAAAGCTAGCAATATTTTACCTGCACAACATGGCACTTACTGACATGAATTTATGGGATCCAAATGCTGCATTGGGATACTTGCAACTAATGGCTATGTCATCTTGGATGAGCCAAGAAGAGAAGAGGGCAGTGGAAATCCAGAAAATGATGGCAAAAGAGCTAAGTGAGCCCCTGATGATTAGAATAGAACCAGCAAAACCCTTGGCACTCATCTATTCCCACCAACACCTTGCAGCTAATCCTCAAGTTGTCCCTGACTATGTTGACAAGCAAGCATAGGCTAGTGCTCATTTTGAGGATATGGAGAGATTGTTTGGCGATGACTGTATTCATGCCCGCATGAGAAGGTGGAATACATTGTCACACAACCTAAGTATTAGGGAGTATCATTCCCCAAACAGGATGAGGGAAGCCATAAGGAGAGTGCCCCTGTATAAGCACTCAATGAAAACTTTGAAAGCCAACTGGGTTGGCCTTAAATTTAGTTCTTCGATGTTGTTAGGGCCGTTGGAAGGAGTAAAGGAGGAAGAAGAACAGAAACAATGGGAAGAAGTGGATAGGAAAGCAAGTTTCCATGATAAATAGAAATACATCACATCAGAGGCTTGGGATGTCAAGGAATCTATCAGAGCCATTAAGGATGAAGAGTTAGATTAGTTGCTTAGAGGATGAGCAACCCATTCAACAGGGGGTGATGATGAGCCCCAGAAATGGGTAATTATATGGGCTCATTCTGCCTCTTATTTCGACTTAATCCACCATTCTCATTAGTTTATTGCATGTTTTGAATACATTTATGCTAATAGAGTGAACTGGGTTAGTCACTTTGCCATGTAGTCTAATGAATGTTTTATGCAGATTTTTTGGCCAATTTTGGACAAAGTCAAAGGAATTATGAGAAAATGGCAGCCAAAACTTGTGGAAAATAGGGAAGAATATTTGTAGGGGGGATGTCTCCTGTATTTATGACCTCTTTCCTTGAATCCTCCATCAAAAACTTGGAGCACAAAGGTCCACATTGATGATTCGAAGGGGCAACCAAACAAGTAAAGAAGGACTGTTGTTTATCTCCAGTCCTAGGAAGCTGAGTTCCTTGATTTTAGGAGGACTGTTGAAGGACTCCATTTGTATAAATAAGAAGGCTTAGAGCCTCAATAGGATAGCCAGTTATTAGTAGATTTTTTCACTTTTGTGAAGCACTGTGTTTAGCTCATTTTCGAGTTCCTTTTTTAGAACAGTTTATGTAATGTAACTGCTATTTTTGATATTGAAGATGAAACAGTTTTTGAGCCAACACTGATCTCTTTTAGAGGGCTAAAGCTCTTGGGTTATGGCCCAACCCAAGCTGCCCAACACCTCCTACTGTGTACTTATATATTTTTGCTTCAATTCATGAGTTAATTTCTATTGCATAGATTCATTTTACTTTGTTAGATTAGGTTGCTTTTGATGGTTAGTATAGTTGTTTTTGTTTTAGTTACTCAAGTAGGTTACTGCAGTGACATAATAAGATTAAAAAAGGCCAACATTAGGCCCTGATCTCCTTTCTCCCTTCCTAGGACTATGATTTGAGGTCAAAGCATTGTTGTTGCCACCAAAAACACAGTGTGTTTTTGCTCTTCCATGCAACTGCTAGTGTGATAACTTGAATTGGAAAAGTTGATATTGGTTCAGATTTAGTTGCCTAGATAATTTCTTGTTCTTTTCCCATAGATATCTCTGCATGCCTTTCTGTTCATCGGTTGCTGTCAGCATTTTCTATTTGCAAGTCAAAAATTAGGTCAAGCTAGACAAATTTTTGTTTTCATGGTATAGTTAGTTCTTGCTTTTGTCATTTTTTGATAAAATAGATGTGCAGATCTCTTGCAGGACATATCAGCTCACCATACATCCATAGAATAGCTAGCACCAGCTCACTTCTCATAGATTTCCCAACTCATTTGCCACATTTCGCTAATCTGCCCTAATTTCTGCATTTTTTCCATAAAGCTGCTTTCTTTCCATTTGAACAAATCCAACCATCACGTTCATTCTTAATCTTCCTTGACATGCTTGAGACACCTCACCACCTTCCTCTAACCTTCAATAACCCTTTCCCATCATTTTTCCACCTTCAAACCTCCAAAAATAGCTCTCGAACTCCTCCAGTAGATCCCCTGTAGCCTCCTGTAGAATTTCCTGTGAGTGATTTTTCAAAGTCCTATCGCTATGAAAGTCTTCAGAAGGGTACTAGGGGCTTCTTAAGACCTCTCCACACCTTCCTCCACCTCTAAAACAACCAACTCCATCTTCCTTTGCCACCAAACCTCTACACAATTGTAACCAGATAAATCACAAGCATAATAATTTCACATAAAAACACCCAAAAGCACAAAAATATGTTTTCTTCTCATTTATTTTCAGAAGTGGCTTGAATAAAAGCAATTTACCTTTTCAGTAGTCAATGGAACTCATTTTTTCAGTTTTCATCTCTTTTCTTGCAAAAGTAGGGTTAATAGGTAAATTAGGGTTTGCGTTACATTTCAGTTCTCCTTCTCTTTCTGCAATTGGAATAGCCCCTGTAGAGTTAGTTTTATTTCATCACAGTCAAAGCTTCTTCTGAGAACTCATAGAAGTTGGCTTAAGCTCCTAGCGAACTTGCGCCAACTGATCAAGTGACAGCCTGCAATAAGAGCTAGTACTTGTACATATAGCACCGTTGCTTCCAAGTTTGTTACGAACTACCGAGCTGATAAAAGTAAAGTAGGAAGCCCCAGGAGTTGCAACATTATTGCTTCAATACTAGTGCTCACCACAGGGCTCATCAAAATTGTGCATTGAGCAATTGCAACCATAAAGGTTTAGTGGCCAAGCACTGCAATTTCTCATTGTGCAGTTGATGGAGATTGTCCTTTAGGATTGCACAGTGAGCAATTAGAGGAGGTATGAGCATCATATTTGTGTCTTAGGACTACACAGTGTGGAGTTACTAAGAGTTAAAGGGTTGGTCTTTGATCGAGCAAGTTGAGAGCACAATGAAAACTCCAAAAAATGACTAAGTGTGGGATCAATGAGATAAGAAGGTGAGAGTGAAAGCATATAACAAGACTTGAACATGATCACATACTCATAAATGATCAATCACATAATAGAGAGATAGTAATCATCCAAAACCAACATGTATTCACTGAAATGATGGGGAAATTACACTTACTTCCAAGTGCTTCACTTAAGATATACCTTTGCGACACAATGCCTTAGAAATGAGTCCAATGCATGTCCCCATAATATATAGGATCCATTAATGCAAGATAATGCACCAGATGTGCCTCTTAAAGGTGTGCCATAACTGTTGGTTACAAAGAATGACATTTACCATAACAAAATATGACACTTTGGATTTCTTTAGAGAGGGACCTGAAAAACTTTGAGAACAAGTATTACATCACTCTAACAACTCAAAAGAACAGTTCATGTGATCAAAGGGAGGCTCTAAAAATTGAAATTTGGCCAAAATTTGGAGGGCGTTGTAGCAAAAATAACACTTGGTGATTCACTGGAAGAACCCTAGATTCTTTGTTTAAGTCTATATTTAAGCACATAACCTAGTCTTTTAGGAAGATTGATTCACCGTGTCGATTACCTAGGTTTCACCACTTATCTTGGTTATATGTTCAATCTCTCTTATTCCCTTTCTTGACTTGAACATATTTAGAAGGCATTCCATATCTTAATTGTTTCGATTTTAGGAGAAGGATAATATGTATTCGTGAGTTTAAAATGATCAGAGTTTAAGTTCTATCTCTAGTGTTGCTCCACTTCCAAAGTAGGCATGTTCATTACCCTAACAAAGTTAGTTTAAGAAACACAAGCATTGCTTCGTTGTCAACAAGATTGTTCTGTAACCCAACGAAGTTTCTTGCTTCACCTCCCTGCACAGGAATCCTTTCTCTTATTTCACCCCTTGTTTTATTTTCAATATACTCATTAGAATTTTATCAACATTTATATCACCAAGGTGGAAGAGGGATCCCGACTGATTTGAGAGCATGAGAGGATGTTCCTTCAGAGAATTTTATATACCTTTGAAATTGATATGCCCGCTCTAGTTTTCTTGTTAATTTTTTTGTAGCATGAGATGGTGTTCTAGTCTCAAACTTCTTGGAGAGGCTAAAAAACATGATATCTCTAGAACCCATAATCGTTTATGTAAATTCAACCTAGAGATAACTAAATTAAATTAATTTACTGATAATTTAAAATTGCTTAAGTCTAAATTAGGGAAATCAATTAATTAATTGAGAAAGGTGACAATTCTCTAGAAACTGACATGGATCGACTTAGAAATGATCTCAACCATTTTTAAAGACCTAATCGTGGTTGTTGATGATCCAACTAGATATTATAAGAGGAGATCAGTGGGGTTGGAAAAAAAATTAAGGTCGAGCTCCTTGGCAAATATCGAGCTTCCCAGTTGCAAGGATTCAACATAGGAGAGTTTGAGCCAAAGAGGGGACCCAAATATAGTGAGGGGCAAGGAAAGTGAGTCTGAATGAGGATTTCCAGATCCAGAGAGGTAGCGACAAGTGACAAAGGTATTCCATAGTAGAAGTTGCATATGGATATGAAAATACTTTAGTAAGTAGTTTGATTTAGCTAAGGGGGAGATCAATTCATCTTCGATAGGTTGAGAAATTCTTCCAGAGGTCTATACATTCACTTCCAACTGTTGGAAATATGTTGTCATTGATGTCAGTAGGAGGCACAAGTATCAAATAAATGCCTCAAGAGCAAGTTCTAGGCACATAAGAAGGGAAAATATTAGAATCAGTGCAGTATATTTGGAGCCAATTTTGGAGCACTATATCATCTCAAATGTAGATTTAATTCTTCCATATAGATAGAGCTTTGAAATAGATTTCCAATGATTTGTGGAAGTATTAAAAAGGCCTCATGGATCAAAATATAAAGACAGTCAAAGTTTGGTGACCCCAAGGCCTTCATATAAGAGTTAAAGGTGGTTGGAGTCTTTGGTGCATAGCTAAAGTTGGTACAAATGCCAAACTTGGTGCCAAGAATAGTGGAGAATCTAAGAAAAAACTCTGGGTAGATGTGGCAATAGCGGATTAGACCACACGCGAAGCACACCCAACAAGTTTACCTCGACGGATACACCATGATGGAATTATTTTTGTGCCTAAGTCAAAGCGACCGGGTGGTAATCGTTGGGACACTACAGTTAAGCATTTTCCAATGGCAAGTGAGTAGGGGATCCTAGAGTACAGGTTGGTATAATCAAGGAAGCCCATAATTTTGTGTAGGATGACACGGCTAGGCCCTGAGACGAAAAAGCCAGGACACGTGCCAGATTTTTGATGGAACTGGAGACAACCCTTTAAATAGACTTTGGGATCACATGAAGTGGTTTCCAATGCAGTTGATCGTGCAGATCAATGATGGATATCTACTCTGGGGACACTCTTCCCAAAACCACAATCTGCTAAGGTGTGGTGTCAAGGAAAAAAGGCTTGAAACCGAGAGTTTTTTAGAAAAACTAATTATAAAGGAAAATGGTCACAAAAAATGCCTCTAAGAAACTTCTCTCTACTCTCTGACAATAAGACAAGTGGAAACATATGATTGGCCCAGACGACAGTAAATGATGACATCAAAATCGGCATATGGCAGGTGGATTCAACATTTTTGGGCACCGAAGTGGCCCTTTTCTAGGTGAAATGTGTCACCACTCACAGGTCAACACGTGGCAGGAGTGACATCATGCTGACTTCATCCCAACAGGATGAGCCCGTAAGATTTTAAAATGGTGTGCAAGAGGTATTTCCAAACGGTGAGTGTCAAGACACGTCAAGAGATAGTGCTCATAAATTGCCAGTTATTAAGGGCATTGGGTAGTCCCAATGGACATGTTAACCCGAAGGTATGACCCTAGCGGGTGAATTATGGTGCACACAAACAAAGTGTTAGCAAGGGTTATGGGATAATCTCTCGCACAGGTTCCCATGAAATAGTTGGAGGACCAGGGATCTGGTATATAAAGAGTAGCCAAGGCTCTTGGAGTAATTAAGCACTAGCTCCTAGTCACTTTGCGTAGAAGCGGGACCAATGGTGCAAAGCTGTTAACACAAGGAATCAACCTGCGTAGGGCTTAACAAGGCTAAGCGCTCAATGGCCTAGCCGATGGTCATGAAGACTGGTTTTATCATGGAAAGCAAGTAAAGGGGTCAGTGAAAAGGTGTTAAAAGAAAAAAGTGGTGGAAATATCATTTTTGTATCAGATTAGGAAATTAATCCAAAGTTAACTGCAGATAAAAGTAGCAGGTGGACCACTAAAGCCTATTAAGAAGGCCATAATGAAAAATATATAGAAAAACTTAGTTTAACTTGCAGAGAATGGTTGTTGAGCTGAGGTTACCTAGAGAAAATGTCGAGAAGATAGAGATGAATAGGACAAATGAAAAAATAAGGAAGTGTGCAGTAATCAAAGAAAATAAAGAGAAGACAAAAATATCAAGCCAAATTCTTTATAAGTAGGCTTGATCAAGCAGAATGCACACATTTTTCTTGAGACAGAGCTTCTAGTGCAGCGAGGTGTTGGTATGGTGAAGGTGTTTTTTGAGTGGTGATTGAGATTTAATAGTTTTTGAAAGCAAATAATCCATCCATTGATCCTAGTGTGAAAATGGATGAAAGATGGAATAGTGAGTGTCTAGAGCAAGTTGTATCTTGTTGATTAGGGGTTGGTGCTCCTTCTAGTGGGTGGTGGAGAATAATTGGGGTTGTAGCTTCATTCAGTTATAGCTGAAAAATAAGGGATTTGTAGCTTATTGTTGGTTATAGCCAGATAAATTGTAGCATCAAGTTGTAGCTTGCCCTATAAATGAATTGAAGAGCAGTTGTAACACCCTTCTACCACATCTACCCAAGAAACTAGCCAACCGAGGTAAACATGCGACGAGAGGCTACTATGATATGATTCGACCTCCTAAGTCACATTAAGGAAGTGGAACCGATGAAAACACACCATACAAACATTCAACATCATCCTCTGGACCCTCAAGAACCAATCCAGCACTTCAGGCAGCTTGCCCTTGGGTCCCACTGAACTTTTGGACAACTTAAGCCTTAATCGCTCTCATGCTATGGGCATGACAGAGTCTAGGGATCTTTGGACACTCCCACAGGCCTGCTTTTTAGCGTATAGGGACTCTTCATGTTAGTGTTATTCCAACATCCCCAAGATTTAAGCCACATTTTTAGGCCCAGAGTCAAGGTTACTGCCCAGAATTGAATGACACCTTTAGAACAGCAAGATAACATGGAAACAACAATACTAATGCAATTACTTGAATAAGATATTAACTAGACCCTACTAGCCATGACGGGAATTTCGTCAAACATATCACAAATATGTAATTTACAGGTGTACATAATAGATTTAAGCATAGGGGTCTAATACTTATTTGAGATTCGCTATGAGGAATTGTCTCCTCATCAATTTAGCTATAGTTTCATCCATTAGACCATAGATACATTGTTCATTCACATACAAGGAAAAAAATGATGAGATCCATACATAGATTATGCCATAAAACATATACATAACCAGCATAATATGGACAGAAATACTAGTGAAATCACATCCATATAATCCAGTATAATACTCATATAAATACAAGGATAAATAACCTCACATTAATTATGAAAAATCCAAACCCGGGATGGGACTTCCACATTCCACCCGACTATAGAATGGCCGAGCCAAATCTCTCTTTAGCCATTCACCCCTGTGCTATATTCCAAGCATGAATGTGGGATCTCATAGAACAAATCAACCAAAAATCATCTAGGGCTTCCAAAGGCCTTCCACCTAAACCTATCAAGCAGTGATTCCACCTCATGGTTAGACATCACCAAAACCATCATCAGATCTGTCTCTATCCCAAGCCTTCCAGGGCTCCAGAGTATTTGTTCCAACCTGGCTTCCAAGAATATTAACTCAACCCATGGTTGTTGTCAGGCTCCAAAGCGTTAGTCGAACTAAAGCTCCAGGACTAGTAACTCAACCCATAGCATTTTCCATGTTTCCAAAGCATTTTTCCAACCAAGGCTTCTAGGACCAGTAACTCAACCCACCAAGGGCTTCTAGAGCATTTGTCTAACCAAGGCTACAAGACTAGTAACTCAACCTAAGTTATGACATGGCTTCTAGAGTGTTTTTCCAACCAAGGCTATGGGACTAGTAACTCAACCCAAGTCGTTACAAGGCTTCTAGAGAATTTTTCCAACCAAGCTTCTAGGAACTAATAATTCAACCCAAGCTAAGGAACATGAGAGCCAACCAAAACAAAACAAGGAAATAAACCCACGGTCTCCATGACTATCCAAGAAATGGCAAGGCTAGGCAAATCCATTGTCAATCCAGGAAATCATCCATTCTAGTGACAAATCATGACCAAGAAATGACATGCATGTGCCATGCCAATAAATGCCTCATGCCTTTCCAAGCCTTTTCCATTTACTTTGTGAATTTCCTTAGCCATAATAAACCAAATGAACACCCTCTAGGATGTTTTACCCACCATTCAGGTTGGAATATGTGTCCCATCAACCGTGGCCTTATATATTTTTACATGGAATTTTCACCAGGGTTGCTACAGTAGTTCTGGAAGTTACTTGTTGTTGTGTGTTTCATTTTGATTGTTGATCTTTTTATGGTTCTTTAAGTTATTGTTGAAATTTCTCTTTATTATCTTATTGTTCTTACACTAAGTGAAAAGTGATTTTAAATTGGTAAAATTGGTAAAATATTAATTCACCCCCCTCTCAGTATTGTCCTAGTTTCCAACAATTGGTACCAAAGCCATGTTGCTTCAGGTCAATTTAACCACTGGAAGAAAGTTCAAGGACCATGGTAAACCAGGAATGAGGTTATACTAATAAGGAACATAAGTTCAATGGAACAAACTATATATATTTTGGAGATTGAGGATGAAGACCTACATTCAGTCACTTGGAGATTATGTGTGGGATGTTGTGGAAGACGAATATCAAAGACCTCCAAAAGTGGTTACCAAAGATCAGATTTTGGAGTTCTCATGTAATGCTAAAGCAATTCATGCCCTGCTAGCTAGCCTACCTGAATTAGAACTTGTCAAGGTGATGTTGTGAATATCTGCCAAAGAAATCTAGGACAAGATGAGAAACTTCTATGAATGAGACAACAAGGTAAATAAAGCTAAACTCCAAGGTTTTAGGATCCAATTTGAATCATTGAAAATCCATGATGATGAAGATATTGCAACATATTTTTTAAGAGTTGATGAAGTTGTGAACACCATAAGAGGGCTTGATGAAAATCTATATGAAGATGTGGTAGTCCAAAAAGTGTTGAGATCTCTTCTTGAGAGGTCTAATCCCAATGTGTCAGCCATTGAAGAAATGGCCTATCTCTCTCACTTTAGATCAACTACTGGGAATACTCTCTATATATAAGATGAGGATTTTGAAAGGCAAGTGTGCAACCAAAGAATCAACCTTCAAAGTAGAAAAGAAGTGCAAGGATGAACATGATGACTCATGTTGTGAATCAAATGGGGAAGAAGCTAACTATGTGAGGAATCTCAAGCAAGGATCATGCAAGTATAAAGGTAAGTTCCCCTTTAAATGCTTAATTGTGGCAAAGTTGGTCATTATGCATCCAAGAGTCCTGAAAAGAAGAAAATGGATTATGATCCTAAAGAAAAAATCAAGAAGGTTCAAAAGTACATAAATAAGGCTAGGAAGAAAGGTTTATATGTTCACGAAGATATCTCCTATGAAAGTGAGCCCAACTAATCCTCATATGAGGACAAATATGATTATAGCTCTAAATAATTAATTCTTATGGCCATTGAAAATATGCAAGATGAGGCTATTAACTCTGATGATGGTGAAGGAGAATAGGTAAGTGCACTTGAGAAGATAGAGAGGCTGAGAAAGAAAAACAAAACCCAGAAAGAATCTTTGATAAAATAAATGGTTGAGGTTGTAGAGCCATTACTCCTGCAAATATAAGGTAGTAAGAAAATACAAGATTCCTTGAACCAACAGTTGAATGAAAAGGCTCAAATATGTGAGAATAAATTGCATTTCTTAAGAAGGCGTTGGAGAAGACTAAAACACATCTAAGTTTCAATCACAAATTTGGAAAAGGGACTTTATATTTGAATGATATGTTGGAAGCATAGTGAGCCTCCTCAAACCAAACTGGTCTTAGATTTGATCTTGAATCCAGTGCAACAGTTGAATTAAAAGGTAAAAAGGAAATTACATTTGTTCTAGAAAAATAAATGACTACATAGCAGTAAGAGACACTTACTAAGCAAAAGAGAAATCAACATCAAAAAAGGGAGTACGATGTTCATGCAAATAGAAATACCCAAAATTCTTATTAGCACAGAAGGAAACCATCTAGGTATAACAATGTATTCCCAAGATATTGTTTCACATGCACCAAATATGACCAAAAAGCAACAAATTGCAGAGTTAATTTCTCTTACAGACAACTAAGATCTGACAGAAGAATTCAACAGAGAAGAAGCAAACCCAGGTATAATAATTATTTTTCTCCCATGAATTATCAAGTGCAATGTTTTAAATGCCAAAATTTTGGGCATGTAACAGTTAATTGCAAGCTTAAAGAAAAGAAGACAAAACCATTAATTGAACAAATTGATAGTAACCCAAAGTATGGAAAGAAAAATAAAAATCATAGCAATGTGATATTACTTTGTATGCTCACAATGGTGGGAGCCATTTGTATGTGGACATTGCTTATTCAAGGCACATGATAGGAGATAGAAGAAATTTTCTAACTCAGAAGTAGTTGAAAAAGGTAATGTGACTTTTGGCAACAATGCTCTAGGGAAAATAATTGCAAAAGGTGTAACACCATCCTCTCACATTTACCCAAGCTAACATGTCCATTGCGGTAAACATGTGACGAAGAGTTACTATGATATGATTCACATCCCTGTGCACATTTAATGAAGTGGAACCAACATGACATGACCAAACTGACCTTCCTCAGAAGCTACAGAACCTTCAAGAGCCAACCAATGCCTTCAAGTGTCCAACTCCTGAGAGAACTTGTTTTTTCACTGCTATAGAGATTCAGTCGCTCCCATGACAAGGCATGCATGTGACTGGGACCCTCTAGTCACTGCCATAACAAGGAATCATTGCGACTATGGCCTTTTTTAGGTAGTTCAGTGCTAGCGACCCCGGATTATGTGCCACTTTTTGAGGGCCGGGACTCAGGCCACTACCCATAACTTTATGAAACTTCCAGAAATGATAAATAATATTGAAACAAGGTTACTAATGAAAAAACTTTAACAAAGGATTGATCTGACCCCTACTAGCCATGATAGGCATTTCGTCAAACATATCATAAAAATGTAATCTACAAGTCATGACAGCAAATCTAAACATAGGGATCTCATACTTATCTGAGAATCGTCAAAGAGGTCTGATATCTCCTCACAGTAGCTTCGTCTTTATCTATTATGTCATTCATTCATTAAAATTTCATATACTAACCAAAACATTATGAGAGCCATACATCATAACTGTCATAAAACATGCTTATAACCAACAAATAACTAGATATATATCAATGATGAAACAACTCTTAAAACCACAGAATGGAAAGCACATCATTCATAAAATACTAAAGGAAAAGGAGCTCTTATTAACATATGCAAAACCAACCAAGTTAGGGACTTCCATGTACTACCTAAGCATGGATTTGGCTTAACCAAATCTCTCTTTCATCCAGTCACCCTTGCTCCATATTTTAATCATGAATGTGGAATCTCATGAAACAAATCAAACCAAACCAAACCAGGGCTTCCAGAGGCCAAACCACCTCAACACTCAACTAGTGATTCAACCTCATGGTCGGACAACACTAGCCATCACCATATTAGTATCTACCCAAGTTAGTCATGGATCTAAAGTGTTTCTTCCAACCAAGGATTCCAACACTAGTAACTCAACGCACAATTGTTGTCGGACTCCACAGTATTTTTCCAACACAATTGTTATCGGACTCCAAAGAATTTGTCCAACCAGAGCTTCCAGGACTAGTAACTCAACCCCCCAAAGGCTCCATAGTGTTTTTCCAACCAAGGCTTTGATGACTAGTAACTCAACCTAAGCTATTACAGGGCTTCCAAAGCCTTTTTCCAACTAAAGCTCCAAGAAAGAGTAACTCAACCCATAGCCATAAGGAACATGAGAACCGACCAAAAAAATAGAGGAAATAAACCCACAACACCATGGCTATCCAGGAAATGGAAGGGATAGGAAAAACCAATGCCAATCTAGGAAGTCCTCCATGTGATTGACAGATCATAACCAAGAAACCAAATGCATGTGCCATGCATGCCAAAACTAGCAAGGAAAGCATACATGAAACTCGGTAACCTACATGAAAAAGATGTTGTAATTTCTGATCCTTATGTCCTCTTACGCTTTCCTTCTCTTCCTTTTCCTTCTTGCTCCAAATCCCAAGTATTCCACACTCCTCCCAGAGTTCTCCAAGAAAAATTTAAGTGTCCAAGAGTATGAGAGAGAGGGAGTATAAAATGAGATATTCAAAATTGAACTCATAAAAATCTAACATTGAAAAAAAAACCATGAACTGATCCTCATAAGCCTTCTTATTAATTAGGCCTATATTTTCTTCATTTTCCATTATTTTCCTTCATTTTCCTCCTCACATGCAACTTGTGACCTTTCACCTCCATTTTCTCCTATTTTCCATTATTTTCATAAATAAAATTCCAATAAATGTCTCATACATTTCCAAAGCCTTTTCTATTGCCTTTACCAATTTCCATAGCCATTAATTAATCACAAGTGTTCCCCATCACTATGTTTTTTCCCAACATTCTACTTGGAATACATGTCCCATGACCTTGGTTATTATTTTTCCTTTATTAACTTATTACATGAATTTTTTATCAGGCTTTTATAGAACCCTCCCCCTTGGGGGAACACCATCCACAACATTCAATGACACCTACAACCAGCAAGACCACTGAGAAAAAAAAAAAAAAAAAAAAAAAAAAAAAAAATATATATATCTATATATTTTATTTATATATATATTATATATTATATATATATATATATATATATATATATATAATATATATTATTATATATATATAATATATATATTCTCTATACTTCCCATGGTGCTTTATAACTTAGATCATTGTAGTATTTACAATTATCATCCTACTGAGAAGCAACCAACATGAGAAACATAACAACATGACAACCATAATGACATGAAACCCACACCACTTATTGGAGCTTTATAACACAACTCATGGCAATATTTGTTGGGAACAACCCAGCTTGGCTCGAGTTTTGGTCAAAACTCCACATTTTAGGGAGCAGAGTACGCGGTACCATGGAGCTATGTACCATGTGATGTTTTAGGGGCTTTGAGGTGGGTCGAAGTCCCTTCTTTTTGTAACGGGTTTGGGCAATAGTTGATTGTTTTTAGCAGGAACATGGTATTTGGACCATGGTATTTTGATGTACCCGTTGATGTAATTTGTATATTTAGGAGAAAGGATGTAATTTGAAGTCATAATAGAGGATGATATGATATGCTCCAAATTTTAGGGAGCAGATTATGCAGTACCGTAGAGCTATGTACCGCGTGATGTTTTATGGGCTTTGGGGTCGGTCGAAGTCCCTTCTTTTTGTAAGGGGTTTGGGAAATAGTTGATTGTTTTTGGAGGAACATGGTTTTTGGACCATGGTATTTTGATGTACCCATTGATGTAATTTGTATATATAGGAGAAAGGATGTAATGTTAATTCATAATAGATGATGATATGATATGAGCACAAGTGATTATATCTATAATTTGTTTTGGGTCTTGAAGGAAAGGTTCTGCAACTGGATACGTGGAGACCTAAATTCTGCAGCTGAGTGTGCAGACACCTGCAGTTGGGTGTGCAAGTCAAGGATTTGTACATTGTTTCTAAAGGTTTGATATAAGAAGTATTTTTTTATGGATGTGGCCCTGAGATCTACCACTGCTAGATGGTGGGGTTCACATAAAAGAAATATAGTAGATTGACAGGAGTGTCGGAGATTCATGTGGATCAGGTTTGGGCCAGTAGATACATAAATAGAAGTGAAATATTGTGGTAAATATGCCCCAGGGAGAATATTCTATTATGCACTAAAACATGGGAGGAGATCCCACAATATGAATGGGTACATGGGTGTATACATACATTAGAAACAATCCCTCAGAATTGATACCTGGAGATAGAGCTTCAACATGGTACTAAGAGTTGGAAAGATATGGCTGATGGGTTTATATTAAAATTCAGTTTTGAAGATTATTTCCCATGCATATACTCAACTCTTCAGCTAGTTTGGACAAAGATCTTTGGGAATGCGACCTCTCTGACATGGTAGCAAACAGATTAGCCTATGCAGTTAGAACATAAAGTGGAATGTTATAACATTATTGCAGAAGAAGATGAAGATCCACACAATATCAACATAGTAACATTAGAAGAACAATGTGAAGTCACTGGACCTGAGCTAGAAATACCAGATATAGGGAAGCCAGTAAAAAATAAGAAGGTGAATATAGGATTAGAAGAGGAACCAAAGTTCGCAACAATTGGAGGTTATTAGGATGAAGATATTGTTAGTAAAGTTATAGAGATGCTACAGAGTTATTCCCTGCAAAATTTTCAAAAATGAAGGGCATATTAGGGGATCTGGGAGTCATGAAGATTCCCCTTAAACCTAAAGTGAAACCTATCAAGCAAAGACCCTACAAATTCAACCCAAAATATAAGGAAAAGTTGAAAGAGGAGTTAGATAAAATGATAACAGTAGGAATCATTGAACCATTGGAAGAATCAGAGTGGGTAAGTCCTATGGTGGTCTAGGAAAAGAAGACTAAAGGAGAAATCATGATTTGTGTGGATCTAAGGAAATTAAATGATGCATGTGTTCATGACCCCTTCCCTACATCCTTTATATATGAGGTGTTGGATAATGTAGGAGGACAGGAGGCCTACTCTTTCACAGATGGATTTTTTGGCTATCATCAAATCAGGACTACACGAGAGGATAGGAACAAGACCACATTTGGAATAGAATGGGACTTATATCAGTATATAGTGATGCATTTTGAGTTGAAGAATGCTCCTTCTATATTTTCGAGAGTTTTGGTCACAACATTCAAGGATTACATACACAAATTCCTAGAGGTATAATTTGATGATTGGTGTTATAAACATATTTGAACACTTCAACCCCAATATTATATGTCAATAACTAGGGCTCATCAACCGCTAAAAGAGTTGTTTCATACCCTAAAAGAACATGGTCATCTAATTACATCATTCCCCAAAAGTTCCACCTGAAAAACCATCCAGAAATGGACTAAACTGAACCATACTGACTGCTACACTGGCCAGGTGCAATGCATACTAAGTGGTACAATGCTCAGGTGTGATGCATACTAATTAGGCCTTCTGTAGGGTGCGATGGGTGAGGATGGAAAAATGTCCGAGACAGTTTGCTAGGTGGTTGATCATGGAATCTTCCAGAAACTTCTCCTATGACACTTGCCTCTCTGAATTCGCCCAAGGATGAGTAAGAGATCCAATAAATCTCCAAGTGGAACCAAATGTAACAAGTGGAATGATACTAATCAAAACCCGAGAGATGACTCACACCCTTGCACACATCTATAAATGGATCCCTCATCTAAGAGATCTAGAGGCAAGAATTTTGTGAATTGCAAGAAAGTGCTAATAATTTGTATTTGAGGAAAGAGCATTGTATTGTTGGTGTGAACTTGCTATTTCATGAGGTGAAGAGGGATTGATTCTGGGAGGATGATGTTGGATCAGACAACTGGGTTGTAATTCTCCCTTCTATTCAATAAAGTTCTTCAAGGTTTCTTCCATATGATTGTGCAATTGTGAATGTTATCATTTGTGAATGTTATTGTATGTTCCTTATATACCTGATTCTGTAATGGTTGTGATATAATAGATCAAGATGCTTTGACGATTCTTTGTTACTGTGTTTCTATAGGTACTCTCCAAGCAGGATAAGTACGGGTAGGAGTTGCAAGCTCTGTCAAAGGGGAGAGAGATCAAGCAAGGGATTAAGTGGAAGATCTAGGTTGGTTCCTTTGTCTTTCTCTTATCTATTATACATAGAAGAAATCGTGAATTGCTTTAAACTATTGTTTCTAGTATAGTTTCCAAACCTAGAGGGCTAGTCATTTGAAAAGACATTAGTTTTCCCAAAAACAAAATGGTGACTCTGTTGGGGACCGAATAGATGTTTGTTAGTTGTTATTGTTTGTTTTATAAACTATAGACAGATCCTAAAGTTAGCCAAGTAGCCTTCGAATTGTTCTTGCTCTGCAATTGCATAGTAGATGAATGTTGCTTCAGTCAATCTCTGGTTTAGTTTATGAATTGAACATTTGACTTACAAGAATTCTATATCCCTTTTGGTAACTCAGTAACCTCTCAAGTCATTCCTTTGTACTTTTCTCTTTACTGTCCATCATAGCTCAATAACTTAACTCACTGAAAACAGTTGCTCATCTGAGCCAAAACCTTCTTCAGTTGCGCTCCATGGCCCATCGCACTATCTATCACTGTAAACCAGTATCCATCACACCTCCCAAGTGTGTAAAGTGTGATGCATCCCTGTTTCTATGAGGCCCAGGTGCGATGACTGACTGAACCTATTTCCATTCTAGAAATTGGGGGTTTTTGTCCTTGTTTTCAATATCATTTAGTTGTTTTGCTGCTTATGAATAGTGACTCCTTACTGAAGCTTGCTTGCATCACATAGATCAGCCTCCATTGATTAGGATTAGTAAATTTTTTTATGTATTTGTTCATCATGTACAATCCTTTGTCGAAAAGTTGCTTAAATCGATCTGTCGCTTTGGTATGAAAAGTGTTGTAACTGTCGTTTTGTGTCAAAAAGAGAAGTGTCGATTCTTCCTTCCCTGAATAGTCGATTGAACTTTTTTTCATGTATTTGGTTTGATTTGTTGATATTTTAAGTGTCGAAAGAATTTTTTCATTCAAAATTGAAAAGCATCGTTTAGTCTTCCTTTCTCTTTTGAAGAAAAAATTGTTGAAATGTCATTTTGAAAGAAATACTTCAAATATTTATTGCATTCAATTTTCCTTTTTGGCATTTTTACATTAATGATAACGAAAAACAAATACATGCATTTGCATTTTCATTTAGTTTATGTGCGAAATATGATTTAGGAAAATGCACTAGTGCGTGCTCTTTGCTCTTTGTTTGAAAGAATTGTAATCTTCTTTCCCTAGTAGCTAGGATTTTCATTGATCAAAATAAACAATGACTGTTTATCATTGTAGATTGCATTTTTAGGAATTTCAAATCAACATCACATGGTGAACCATTGAAAGGCAAACTTTAAACAAGATCAACTCTAAAATAAATCTCAATGAACCTAACAACGCTTTGGAACTTAACGCAACACATCTAGAGGTCTAGGCTAGAGATGTGTTCCGACGTCATAAAAACTGATAACTATTGTTTTCATCGAAGGTTGGGTGATTCCTCCTCCTTGATACGAAAAGTGCTAGCACAGACTTGTGCTCCCCGTACCATTACGTATATATTGGGATACCACAATAGGTTTATAGGCTTTATCCATAGGAAGCCAAGTCTACTTCCCTAACGATCGCAATGCACTGAACACAACATTCGGGAAGATTGACTGCCATACATAAGCCCTTGGTAATTTCTCTTTAATTTACCACCAAGGTGTATATTGTAGTTTTGTGATTGGTTTGGTAATCCCTCAGTCTAGATTCTCAAAAGTAGTCAATTTCATTCCTTTTCGACTTTGTAAAATAAAAGGTCCTTCTGAGCACTTGTCACTTCAGGCTCATTAAAAATCGAAGGAGACTAGAGTCATCTTTAGCTTTTTCTCGACTCTTAAAAACTGAAAAATCAAAGTTGTGTCAAAGCGTCTTTAAAATTAATTGAATTTGAAATAACATCCCTATTCCTTAGTTGATCTTAGGTTGAGATATATGGAGACAAATCCGGGATCCACCAATCAAGGAATCCCTTTTGAGGGGAATCCTAGTCCTTTTTCTTCTTGGGGAAATATTGGTGCTCTGTATATGGCCACATTATCACTTCCAGGAATTACCATTGGCCTGCCAATATGGCTATTCTCAACCTTTGTGGTTCAAAATACCGTAATTCCTCCACAATCGAATCAGCCTCCAATTCAGCAAGGGGGCAACCATGAATCATCTGGTGAAAATCCACACATTAAAGCTCCCAAACCCAAATTTCCAAGCATAATTTTTAGAGGAGACCATTTTCATCGATATTGTCCTTGCTTTCCGTGGATCTTGAGAGAATGGTCTCCCCATTCGCACTATCAGGTGTCGTCAACCTTTGGTGATCATGTTGATAAAACACCATCAACTAGTAATAATGAAGTTCATGGACAGAAAGGAAAGTTCAAACTTCCCTTCATCGTTGTCCTTTTTTGGATGAAGCCAAAAGAGTTTTGGATAACCATCCTGTTTCACCGCAACGACTTCCATCTAGCTACAGGAAACTCTCCCCTAGTCCTTTACTAGTTGAAAAACCAACTGACTTAAATCAATAATCGATCAAAACCACTCTCTCTGAAAGTGAATCTTATGAGTCCATGCCCGACCAAAGCCAACAAGTCGAGGTGATAGTTGTCCCATTTTTACCTTCAGAAGATCATACCCTTCCCGAAGAGAGTGAGAACAATATTGTTCAAATTATTTTTGTTACTTCAGAGTCCGATGAACTTGGGGGAAATCCATCAGTTCCTTCACAACAGGAAGAAAATTCCCCTGTTCTTGTAACTCAAAGGGTTAATTCACCCATTTATTTGGTACCCCCTCCAAGTAGTCTAGCCACTTCTTTTGATTGGAATTGACTAGCAAGATCCTGCCTTCCTTCTTATGTACCTTTCCAGATCATAGTACAAGTTTACAAAATGATCATGTCTAGCACTATCATAGATGAAGGTGCATCAGTGAGTGTCCTTTGCTCAACTGCTTAGAAAGTGCTTGGTTCACCATCGCTTATGCCTGTTACAAAAAATTTGTTAGGCTTTAACAAAGGAACCAGTCAACCGTTAGGGATCCTTCCTAAGTTACTGATCACTTTGGGAAGGAAAATCATTCATCTGAACATAATGGTAGTCCTAGGACCGTTAGATTACAATCTACTCCTTGGACGTGACTATGTTTATAACATGGAGGCTATTATTTCAACACTCTTCTGAGTGATGTATTTCCCACATGAAGGAAAGATTGTCACCATTGAACAGCTTTCATTTCTAGGCCCAAGCATTTCTCCAAGTCAATCATCATCCCTAAATGGTCCTTTTACATCAATTGTATCTCTTGAACCTTCATTCCATCCACCCGATTGCCATGGATAGTATGGTAAATGTAACGAAGCTTAGGGGGCATGCACCCTTGTCTATTATGCAAACAAACCCAGCTGAAAAGGTAAGTTTCCCTATAGGTTATGTGATTGGTCTAACTCACCATTCACCTTTGTCTATTCTACGAACGAAGCCAAGGAAGTGTTTTGTCTATTCTGCGGACGAAACCATCCTACCTAACCACAGTAATTTCCATATGGCTACTAGAGACTCTCCTTTTCATCGTGCTGGGGGCATGCAAATCATTTTCAATTTCATCTTCAATTTTTTGTTTTTGTCATTTCTAGCTTTTTAGTTTTGTCGTTTCTAGCTTATGTAAAAAACATGAAACCAAAAACCGAGCATAGTTCCCCCATGGTTCAAGTTCGTTAAAAAATGAACCCACCTTCGGTAATTAACCTTTGTGATTCCCATGCTATCAGCCTTTTGAGCCTTGGTTGTGTACCTCCCATCACCTCCATTCTTTTGGCCGATCATACGCTTCCACTTGTTTGTTTACCCTTTTTGATGAACAGTTGCGATGAGCGGTCTTGTTAGCCAACCTCTTCACAGAAACCACCATGTTTTAAGAAGTTCCAAGCTTACCCGGAACTAGTTTCTACCCTAGACATCACTCGTTCCTCAAAATCGAGTCTCCTTTAAACCCTTTTCAAACTCGTTAAATATGAAAAGATTGTTGAGCACCGGCCTTTCCAGCTCGTTATAATGATTGGAAATGTCATCCCTCCTGAATATTTTAATCTTTTTCGGACCTGAGGGATTATCTCACAAAACATATCGAGCGCTTATCTTTTTCGGATCGTTAAAAAGATCGGAAAAGTCATCCCTTTTGTATTATTTTATCCTTTTTCAAACTTAATGGATTATTCTATGAAAAAAAACTTCTGGAGTTTTCTTTCCGTCCCTTTTCAAACTCTCTAAACATGAAAAGGATCGAGTTATCCTTGTCGTTAAACTGGTTAAAACAATAGCGACAAACTTGTCCACTCTAGACGAGACCGAGTTTCACTGTCGCTAGACTCGTTAAAACATAGCGACAGGTTTTCCCGAAGGGAAAATTATAGAACAAGTATATGTTATCCTCCTCAAGCTTGAAAAAAATAAAGAGGTACTGGTCAGCAATGACTGGGGAAAGAGGGAAAAAAAACTTGAAGAAATTTATGGTAGTGGGTTGCTCTTGAACATGACACTTTCACTCCATCAGCATTATTGAGTCGGGTTGGGTTATTCCGTTCACCGTCATCTCACCATTGGTCTTTTACACCATCCATCTGTTGGGGTTAATGCTACCAAACCATCTCAGTGTCACTGATATGTTCAAGAGAAGTCATTTATTTGAGAAACCACAATCCAGTTAATGCCTCATCCACTGCAATACCTCCAACCTTCATTTTTTCATGATCGTCATCCCTGAACCTTGTGTCGTCAAATCGTTTTCACCTCCAAAAATCATTTGCTTTGTTTCGTGTCAGATATGTGGGATACATCAAGGCCCTCCTACGACGATTTGCTTCTTGTCGACATTAGCTCATTATCCAGGAAGTTGACTTAGAAACACCCCTTTCAGTGCTTTGAAGCTTGCATGCCTCAATGGCAAGTTTCTCACTTCCAGCGATAGGTTGACATCAATGGCCTTCGACCGAAATATTTTGCATGGTGTTCGACATCGAATCATATATTCACACCATGTGAATTTTACTATAGTACCTTGAGGGTCATTATCATTATCGGTGATTCCTCTCACGTCTATTAATAGCCCACATTATTGGTTGGTAATCAGGCGATGTCTTTCCATGTTCGACTTCAGAACATCTCTTCACATGGATTGACTTGTACATTGGGCGAAGATTGAACGAGTTTGAAGACCCTAGATCTAGTTTCATCCATCCAGGCTCCAATATATTCAGGGATATAAAGACATCAAATGTACAAAGAAGCTACGCAAATGGTCATCCGAGCCAAGGATGATGACTCTACATCTAAATAATCACCAGTTTGCATCTGCAAACAACTATCTGATCTATGTACATGAAATGAATTTATAAAGCTAAGCATGGGAATGCCTGCCTTAGCTAGATCATGAAAATTATATTATGATGATATATTGTATTGTATCTTGTACAGGTCACCTTCCATTTCGAAACCTCAGATCCTCATGATAAATCATTTCACTCGACATCAAGATTTACGACTTCATGCTTTAGGGGGAAACTGTTATATACATATTTTGGCACTTCAACCCCAATCTTATATGTCAATAAACTAGGGCTCATCAAACCCTAAAATATTTGTTTCATACCGTAAAAGAACATGGTCATCTGATTACATCATTCCCCAAAAATTCCACCTGAAAAACCATCCAGAAATGGCCTAAACTGAACCATACTGACTGCTACACTAGCTAGGTGTAATGCATACTGAGTGGTACACTACTCAGGTGCAATGCATATTAATGAGGCCTTCTATAGGGTGAGATGGGCGAAGACGGACAAATGTCCAAGACAATTTTCTAGGTGGTTGATCATAGAATCTTCCAGAAACTTCTCCTATGACACTTGCCTCTCAGAATTCGCCCAGGGATGAGTAAGAGAACCAAGAAATCTCTAAGTGGAACCAAATGTAACAAGTGGAATGGCATTAATCAAAGCCCTAGATCAAGATACTTTGACGGTTCTTTATTGCTGTGTTTCTACAGGTACTCTCCAAGCGGGATAAGTACGGGGAGGAGTTGCAAGCTCTGTCAAAGGGGAGAGAGATCAAGCAAAGGATTAAGCGGAAGATCCAGATTAGTTCCTTTGTCTTTCTCTTATCTATTATACATAGAAGAAATTGTGAATTGCTTTAAATTGTTGCTTCTAGAGTAGCTGCCAAACCTAGAGGGCTAGTCGTTCGAAAAGACACTAGTTTTCCTAGAAACAATTGGACAGTCTTTGGACTATTAGAAAAACATGTTGCAGGCTTAAGGCTTATGTTGGACACATGTAGGCAGCACCAAATCTCATTGAACTTAAATAAATGTATATTTTGTGTTTCTTTGGCATACTATTGAGGCTTGTTATGTGCAAGCAGGGTTTGATGGTGGATCCCACGAAGATAGTTATCATTATGAACTTGCCACCACCAAAAAAAGTGACACAGCTTCGCACTACATTCGGACACACTAGATATTACGGGAAATTCATTAAGGGGTATGCACAGTAACTATGCCAATGGAGAAACTATTGAAGAAAGATGTGACTTTTCAATGGAATGAAGAATGCTAGAAAATCCTCGATATTGAAAGAAAAGATGGTAACTACGCCTATCTTGGTTTTCCCATACTGGAATAAGAAGTTTCATGTTCATGTAGATCCACCTTGTATAGCTTTGGGAGTAGTATTGACATAGCCTGGTGTAGGAGAAATCGATCCCCCAATAGCTTTTGCAAGGAGGAAGTTGTCTAAAGCAAAGAAGAACTACACTACCACAGAAAGAGAAGGCTTGGATATGGTATATGCCTTGCAGAAATTCATACATTATTTGCTGGGATCACATTTTAAGATGTTCACAAATCATTCTACATTGAAATAATTGGTGAATAAGCCTGTCCTAAGAGGGAAAATTTGTAGATGGTTGTTTTTATTTCAGGAGTATGATTTTGAAGTTGTTAAACTTGGAAGGTTGAATGTCGAGCCTTACCATCTATCAAGGTTGGAAACAGGTGAGGAACCAGCGAACATTAAAGATAATCTTCCCGAGGCACTGTTGTTTGCAATCAAGATTGCAAATGATCACTTCACAGACATTATTCATTTTTTGGCTACATGAATGGCCCCTGCAGAATACACTATGCAATAGAAGGAGTTGGTGGTAAAAGAAACTGATTTTTCATTAATAGTAGTACATTTGTATAAGATGGGACCAGATCAAATACTCCACAGATATGTCCCCGAACATGAAAGACGAACTATTTTAGCATAATCTCATGGAAGCGTGGCTGGTGGACATTACGCAGGAAATGCTACTGTGCAGAAGGTCTTAAAAGCATGATTATGGTGGCCCACACTATACAAGGATGTAAAGGAGTATTTTCAAGCATGTCATGTATGTCAGAGAACTCGGAAGCCATCAAGGAGGGATGAAATGCAATTGGTGCCATAGGTGTCATTGCAAGCATTTGACAAATGGGCCATTGATTTCATTGGACCTCTTAAACCACCTTGGAAGAGGACTGGTGTGAGGTATATAATCACAAAAAATGATTATTTGACAATGTGGGATGAGGCATAAGCAGTAAGGGATTGCAGCACAAAAACTACTGCAAGGTTCATTTTTTAGTGTATTTTTTTCCAGATTTGGGTGTCCAAGGGTCTTGATGAGTGATCAAGGATCAAATTTCCTAAACAAGATCATTGAGGCGTTGACTGAATAATTCCAGGTGTATCATTAGAAGACCACTCCATACCACCCTGAGGAAAATGGCACAGTCGAAGCTTTTAACAAGATTCTGGAAAATGCACTGACCAAAGTGTGCAATGTGAAAAGAGATGACTGGGATCTAAGAATTCCAGTGGCGTTAAGGGCTTGTAGAGCCACATGTAAGAAGATAATAGGCAAGAAACATTTCAGATTGGTTTATGGGAAAGAATTTGTGATGCCCATGGAGTATATTGTGCCAAGATTAAGGATTGCATCCTTTACAGACATGGCCAACCCAGACATAATGGAGGAAAGAATGGTGCAATTTCTCGCATTAGAGGAAGATAGATTTGTAGCAGGATTTCACCAGTAGGTGTAGAAAGCAAGATAAAAATCTTGCCATGACTAACATATCAAGCGGAAGATGTTCCAGGAAGGATATCTTGTCCTTCTATATGACAGTAAATTCTCAAAGTTCCCAGGAATGTTTAGGATGCATTGGCTAGGCCCCTATATCATCAAGCATATCATGGATCAAGGCGAATTTCAGTTTGCAAAGTTAAATGGAGAATTAATACCAGGGAGGGTGAATGGAAACATGTTGAAACTATATAGGGACAACCTTGCGATGGTAGCTTCGCTCTAAAAAGAAAGGAAGAAAGTCTTAGTGCCACTTGTAGTTGAAAGTTAGCACTAGGCTATAAACTATGCTGCAGAAAAGAGCTTCGACATAGGAAGGTTACTTCGCGACAACCAGGAGTATGTTAAACTTCATAAGAACCACAACACAAGAAGGATTATTCACCACAATGAAAGGTGCATTGAAGTTTGTCGGAAATATGACCATTAAAAAGGAAACTAGTAGTTGGAGGAGAAAAAAAACTGCATTTATGGAGACAGGTTGGCAAGGATCTAGGGATAGATATGAAGTTAATGAACAAAATCTGAGAAAAATATAAGATAATGATGGGGTTAGAAGATCAGGAGCACTATAAAAGGTCGTGCCCCACCAAGATTTGTTCACTTTGTTATCTAAGAGATAAAAAAAAATCCCTAAGTACTGATAAATTGCAGAATTTGCGCTATTGTAACACTAAAGAGCTCATCCAGGCATTTAAAGATAGAGGTATAGAGGGATTTATGAAAGCTACAACACCATCCGGTACACCCGTAGTATCGCCCCTCACGCAGCGAAGATCACCAAGGAAGAAACCAACTCAGGAGCACAGATCAAAGAAGAAGGATGAAAAGAAGCCTGTTGAACCACAGCCAGAACCCCATTCCATTAGAGACAACAAAGAAGAAGCAAAACACCACCAGATGGAGGCAGACGGTGCAAAAATTCCATCCTCGTTGCCGCCATATATAGTACTAAGGAAAGCTAAGGCTAAACCAGACAAATACTCAAAGGAAGTCAAGTATGGCACGTTTACACCATTGCTACTAGATAGTATTATTTGAAGGAGAATTTCTCAAAAAAATTATGCAGTTGAAGTTTGAGGATATTGACTTCAACAATCGAGCCAAATACTTGCATTTCACGCCAAGCAGGTACCTAAACTAGGCCCATTAACCATAGAGTGGAGTAACAAGATTGGAACCACATCAGTGAATGCAAGGGTTGGAGCGATCAGGCTTATCGAACATGTTAAACATGTTGCACTTTGGAAAAATCACACCTAACATAGCATGCACAAGAAAATTTCTCATGTTGGTCCACAATGGATGCCTCTAGATGGGAAAGAGGATCCCCATTGAAGAAATGTTGATATCATGGATTACCATGTTGCCTTACCAAGGAAGGGACCCCATCGAAGAGTTTTTTGGTAAAGATCACGACAAAATAATAGTGCAAAACATGAAGAATAAGCTCGTCTTGGTCAAGAAAATGCGAGGCTATGATATAAATTTCACCAGTGACCAAGGAGTATGCTTCATCGTGCATATCTTAGCTGGGAAGATTATGTGTAAATGTTGAGCTAATGAAGTCCCTGCAACAATTGTTTCCCTAGCTGCGCAGTGCAATAACAGGGTCAATTGCAACTAGGCCAAATATCTATGTAGGGAATTCCTCGAAGATTGTCACGAAGCTTAGGAGAAAGGTAAAACCTTCCATTACGCATGCTTGATCTTGATCATCACATCTTTGGCATGGAACGAGCTAGAGGATTCGCAGTTTCCTCTGGTAGAAGAACACGTATGCGAAGCTACTTCGTATGCCTCACTCTGGTATACCAAGCAGCCATCACGAGCACATGAGAACAGAGTATTCTTCGTTTTGTATCACATGGATTTACACATGTTAGTAAATCAATACCCTAGATTGTCACCAAGTTTGTACCAACAATACAAGTCTGTAGCGATCTTTAAAGTAAACTTTCATAGGATTTATATATAGGATCGATAGGATACAACAAAAACATGGCATCCTCTACCTTACAAAGTCACTGAGGATGATCTTGCGAACTTAATACAACAGTGGTCTGCAGAATGGATGTGTAACAACCCCGAAATTAAAACATGCAACTAATTAGATTAATTATGTGATTTATAATCAACACACAATTTATCAACTATTTAACATTAAAAAAAAAAAAAATCAGAAATATAAGCAAAGACAACTTACATGTGGCGATGATATTCCTTAATTGTGATTTCAGAGTTGAACGTTATTTGAATCCTACCAATTGCAACAAAGTTTTGGGGACGACTCTCCACCCAACCATAGGCTCAGTTGCACAAAAACTTGTTGCAACTAGCCACCCTCAAGCCTTCAATGAATGTACTATTGCCAGGGAATCCTTTGTCTCACAACACTTTTCTCCCAAGAGAATGGATGATGGAATGCCTCTCATCATCCTCACGGTCTACTAAATAGAGCAAACATTGGAAGGGGAACCGCATGCACACACTCCATGTGTCAACATGCAACTTTTATTTCTTTATTTTAAGTTTAACTTAATTTAGTAATTCTCTTAGTATAATTCTTTCATCTTTTATTCCTTTTTACTTTTTGATAACTTTACTTATTTTTACTATTTTTATAATTCTCTTAATTTAACTCTCTCTTATTTTATTTTACTTTTTGTTAACTTTACTTATTTTTACTATTTTTACAATTTATTTATATTTATTTATTTAGTTAACTCTAGTATTGTTTATTATTATTTTATTTATTTATTATTATTCTATTTTCTTTTATTTTATTATTTATTTACTATTATTATCTTTTATTTAGTTTATCATTTATTTCCTTATACTTAACTTTAATATTATATTTTATTATTTATTATTTTTATTATTTATTAGGGGACATTACATACTCCCCCTCTTTAAGGAACTTCGTTCGAAGTTAAATTGAATTATTTAACATTTTATTTATTTAGTTATTTATTACTTCATGTTTCCCTACACCCTCTGCTGAACTAGTATAACCAGCAGATATTGAAAGTTTTCACAACACCTGGGAAATCTCAAGGAATCTATGTCCTTTTTCCCACATTCGGAACCAGACATAAGCCTCCCCAGCCTGTACCCTAGTCCAAAGCTGGCCCTAAGGCTCTCGCCCGACTCAAACCTCATCTGCCCCAAGGCAGGCATCTGGTACGGTACTCAATGACTTCGGGCATCTCACAAGGCTGGCCTACTCCCTCCACAACTACTAAGGCGCACAACCCCAGGCATCGAAGTCCTTACACCCCCACCAGACTTTGGCATCCCAATCCAATACTAGGCATCTAGCCTACAATATCAGGCACTTGGCCTCCTCAATATGGTCCCATAGCCCTTCAAGGGCTATACAAGACAAAGGAACCACTGGCATAAGTAGTGTTGATTGAGTATGTCCCCAGCCCATATTGTGTTGCATATTCTCCCTCGTAGGTATGGGCTCCTATGAGATCATCAAATAAACCAGCCCTCTTGACCCATTTGTAGATTTCCTGTCAATCACCACATCTTAACATACATCTAATGCATTAGCTATAACACCATAGTATCATAGAAAATAATCCACATGCCAAATCTTGCATGACATCATGAGAACATAAACATCATTGTTATCACAAAATTTTGCATGTCATAAATTTGCATACAATTACCACATGCTTCACATCAAAATATCCTCCTAAGTTACAACATCAACATATGAACATCAAAGACATATCATATAATAAAATGAACCACATGTCAATATACCACAATATAACATAATAATCCCTATGCATATCATATTCATCATGAGCATTCAACGCCATTATCATGATAAATAAATAAATAAGAACCACATATAAATCATTACCCTCTCATCCGAACTATATTTGTTTACCACATACCATCTCATTATGAAACATCATTAATATGAGAATCATAACAATATTTATCAAATATAGAACAACAATGCACTTTAAGCATTATTATCATGAATTGATTTCATTTACTTATACAAATAATGAATATTGACTATGAATTAAGATTATTCAACATCCCTCTAAAATCTATGTTATCTCATGAATACTATTATTGTCATGTTTTCATTAAGATAGCAATTGATTTCCAATATTCATTTTCACTTCTTTCAACTAGGAAGTTGACAATTCACTCAGTTGTTTTAGTCATTTAAGTACATCATGAGCCTCATCAGCTTTGAACTTTAATCTCTAGCCATGTTTTCTTCCTTCCTCAAATAAGATTTAGTGAAATTAATTATTAAGATATTACTAGCCTTACAACATTCCTTAATTTATTAATATTGGATTTTACATCAATTTACACCTTTGCCTTACTGTCTCATTATATTCATCGTTAGTTAATCATTTGAAGCCTGAAACCACTATTATCCTTATCATCCACAAAAGGTTTCATATGCTTGGTGTGCTTGGTAACTCCTTCAATTTCCCATGGTACAAACTTGATACATTCTTCTACAAAAGCCTCAATGTCATGAATCCAATACACCCTCTATTAATTGATTTTCACTTCTCTTATCAATTTATGTGTAGTCCCTCTCAAGGTTCCATTATATAGTTCTTTTTCCTAGGCTTCATGTTTGGTGTTTAATATTAGTCTACATAGTCTATATCATTTTCCAACAATTATCATTTTCGTCCTAGTTTATCACTTGACATTCTCATCAATTACAAGTATTCCCAACTTCCAATTTAGACACTTTTAAATCTCCAAGGAATTTTCCTTGCATCTACTCGCAAAGTCATCCAATTCCCATCATACAAATATTCATGGAGTTATTACTTCTATAACCAAATGGTGCCATAATTTCATTATCGCCTTTATTACAATTTTCATGCATAAAAGTATACCTGATTTTGAATTATATTTAAATATCAATAAAAATTTGGGTTTTATATTTCTTTACCCTATGTGGTGATCATATTTTATGAATACAAAATAAAAATAGAAAATATTATTGGATTTAAAATAGTCATATGTAGAAACTAAGTCATATTTCCTTCCACATATGAGAACTGGAATAACTCAAATAAGGTGGGAATATTTTCTTTGTTGGGAAGAGAGTGGTCAGAGTAAGAGGGTGTTTAGAGTAGAGGTTATACTTATTAGTTTAATTACATTAGGACAATTTTAGTTACTAATAACGCAAATAAGGTGGGAATATTTTCTTTGTTGGGAAGAGAGTGGTCAGAGTAAGAGGGTGTTTAGAGTAGAGGTTATACTCATTAGTTTAAATACATTAACACAATTTTAGTTATTAATGTAAGTAGGTTCTCTTTTCGTAAAGATAACTTACATTGTAAAATCTGGTGGCTGGAATTAAATTATTAATATTTTTAAATTCTCTGTATATTAGCATTTTTCTTTATGTGATTGTTAAGATATTAATATTTATTTATATTAATATTTATTGGGTATAAATTTTTGTCAAATTTTTTTCCATATGAAATGGAAATTTAATATTTTTACTTGCTTATTATAATATTTTATTTTTAATATAATTAATGATTTGATTCATAATAAGTTATATATTATATATTATATTTATTTATTTATTTTTTACATCAATTTTCTTTAAATGAAAATTTATGAATTTATTTTCTATTCAAAAAAATACATGCATGCATGTCATAGAATAACTAATGTAGAGGTAAATTTACTCAAGCATGTCTTAATTTGAAGCTTACATTTAGTCATACATGAGGCATTTGGGTATGAAATTTTTTTAGAGAGACTATTTGAACAAACCATGATATACCATGATATACATGACGAAGGGAGCTTTGAATGAACATGGAAGAATTATAAGTTGGAATATAATTTTGAGTATATTATGGATAGAAAGGATATGATAGACTATGCCCCTCAGGTTGCTCATACCCTGAAGGCAGGCATGGCTTTCATAGACCTAGAAAGAGGACATAAACTCGCGATCACAATATACACTAGAAGAAATTGAGAGGAAATAAGCAAGATCAACTTATGAAGGAACCCTTGATATTTTCCCCAAAAAAAAACCAATTTTCATAAATGAAGTAAGAAAATATTTGATTTAGCTTAGTAGACACGCATTGATGTGTGCATGAGGAAACTAAGATGTATCTTAAGTTCATGATGGTATAGATGTAGAGGCCTAACATGGACATTAAAAAGAGAGCATTAGATATGAGTGTTATACAATCAATAATATGCAAAACTAGCCAAGGTAACCTAAGGAAGTAAAAAGGACAATAATTATTTAACCAAGATGTGGAAAAACATATAATAGTATAGTTCCCCTAAGGTAGGGAAGGGTAGCCCTTGTAACATTGACCAACTTGGAATGATGAGATGAACATAAAAGAGTTCTAGATAGATACTTAGGTCATTAAGTGAAAGTGTGACAACAAGGGTAAGAAATCAATAAGAAGAGGTAGCCTATTTTTTGGAAGATTTTAAAAGTCATAACTTGGTACTCTAAATCTATTCTTCGAGAAAAAAAACTTGGTGGGAAATGGTTTTGGAATCATATAATTATTTCCACATAAGAACATGAGAATCACTATATGTTTGATTTAAGGATGATGCATATAAGGAAGGAAACATTGACGATCAACTAATCAAGTTGAATAATAATGAAGGTCATTTTCAAGAGCTCTAAAAGGTATGGTAACATTGGATTAAGAAGTGAATCCATAATAAAAAATGAACAATTGGATGAAAATAAATTATTTGATTAAAACATTTCCAAGTGTAACAATTTCAAGCATTTACCAGAGGTGGAAAATAAACCTTGATGATTCAAAGTGAGAAATCAAGGCCAATTTGATAATATTTTCATCTTTGAAGCTAGTAGACATGGAGCATTAGGAAATTAAGACTATTGGAGAAAATAAAAATATATCTATGAATATTCAGTATGAGGAAGTGAAGGAGTGATTCTATCAAGAAGAAAGTTATCTTAAGGATACAAATGAGTGGATTTATCAACATGATTGGTAAGGATAAAAGTGATGAGCTATATAATTTAGAAGTATTGAGGTATGAAGTTGTGAGCACTTTTATTTGGTGACAAATGAGTGTGATAAAATAGGAAAATGTTTCAAGGATAAGGATTGTTTAACTTTTGGAGAAAGAAATACGAGGTGTAGACTAATGAGAAAACACCGAGCATGAAGCCCAAGAACAAATATAGTTGGGAATCCTATAATGAGGCTTTGATAAGGATTACACATAAATTGACAAAATAAGTGAGAATCAACTAATAAAGGGTGCGATCATACCAGCGTTAATGGACCGGATCCCATCAGAGCTCCGCAATTAAGCGCGCTTGCGCTAGTGTAGTACTGGGATGGGTGACCTACTGGGAAGTCCTAGTGTTGCAACCTCCCACTTCAAAGGGCATTCCGGGCACTCTTTTACTAAGAGCCAAACTGAACACCCATCAAGTGTACAAGAATAGATGTCACTCCAAGTGGAATGATGATCTATTGTTACTTCATATAAAATAACTTATTAGTGTAACATTAGTATTGGAAGAAGTTATTTCCAAACACAGCAGGCATACCAAACCTTTCATGGATGATAATGGTGGTAGTGGTTCAAATCATTTCAAATTCTAAACTAAAGATTTAGAAAACTCTAAACTAAAGATTTAACAAGTGATAATTAAAGTGGAAGAATCCCTAGTCCAACTTTTTTTTTTTTTTTTTGTAAATAAGCGTTTGTATTAACAAAAGGAGAATATGTTACAAAACTTCTGCAAATGCAGATTTAGGGGCAGCTTAACAGCTTGTCTGGCAAGAAGGATTTGCATTTGAAACCAGGGAGAACCAGCACACCACGCAGGGCGGCAACGCTTCAAAAAATTAACTCGGGCACACCACACAGGGCGGCAAGGAAAGAGACCAAAATAGGAACTAGCGCACCTCGCAGGGCAGCCACAAGGAAACAACATTATAACCAAAAAACTGAGAGCTAGGGGGCCATGATTCCACGAGAAGAGAGTTGAGTACAAGGTGAAGAAAATGGAGAGCATAAAAACCTGGAACGCGAGAGACCAAGGGAGCCAAAAAGGAAGGAAGGCCGTAACCCTCAGCGATGGGTCGGCCCCTGCTTCGGCGGGAGGCTGGTCCGCGGCTTCGGAGTGTCATTCAGAGGAACGCCTGAAGTCTCCCCAGAAAAACCTTCTGAATTGGCCACATTCCTCATTAGCTTTATGAGCACCGTGAGCTTCTTACTAATAACATCAGCTTGCTGGTCAAGCGACGATAGTTTAAACTCAATGCTTTCGACGACACACATATGGTCATGCTCCATCGCGTCCATTTGGCGCTTGAGCTTCTGAACTCTTTCATCTTGCTCCTCCTGCTCTGTCAGAACCTTAGCCAACATTGTTTTCATTCTCCAAGCCTCAGCTTGGGTTCTGAAAAATTGTGTAGCACGAGTATAGGTGGTGCTGGGGTCCTGAAGCCAACTGACCTCCCTCTCCAACTGCTGGTCAGATAAATTAGCTTCCTCCTCCTTGACTTTGCTTTCTAATTCCTCCAGCTTCCGCTTGTTGCGCTGCAAGGTCTGAGTCTCATACATTTTTTGGGCATGCTGAAGGTCCTTTATAGCAGCCTAGTTGCGACAGCCTTCACGTTTCATGTTGTGGGTGCTTGCCACAGAGATGCCTTGCTCTGTGTTGGCAGTGCCCAGACTTTTCTCCTTGCAATACGATAAAACTGTGCTTTCCCAATCTGCCAGGGTCGTTGTTAAATAGCTGGGCGCCTGAAGATGGTTGGAGGGGGAGATTAAGAGGGAGGGCCACTTACCCGTCTTGTCGTGATTATTACCGCGAGAAGGAAGAACGGTGGTATCAGAGTATAATTGAAAGCTATAATTGCTACCGATTATCCCCTTGTCTTTAGCCCGCCAGGTGGGCTTAGTCCTGCTGTGGTTACGGCGCTGAGGATCTCAACAGATCGTGGGGCAGTACAATTCCTTGTGTCTGCATCGCCTGACGGTTAAGCCTTGTGCCGAGTGTCTTTCGGCCTCATCCGGATTAAAGGTGGAGTGCTTGGTCAACATGGTGGTTAGCCGGAAAGTGGAGAGTCGTTACCGTTCCGACGTCGTTTTCTGTTTGGGCCATGTCCTTTTTGGCATGCTGAAGGCAGGTTGCCTTGAGGTCAGGACACGTGATGTCGTCCCACCAGCTGTCCTTTGGAGCATCAGGATTCTCAATCCCAACGTTAGCCAGGTGGTCTGCCACCGCGTTGCCCTTCCTTCTGATCGCCTGAAAGGTGAGGCCTTTCATTTTGCGAAGCAAAATGGCGATATTTTCGGTTGTCTGAGCCAGGCGCCAGTGTTTCGTGACTCTGCCAACCGGAGTGCCATGGTAAATTTGCCTTGCTGCAGTTATGGCTAATTTAGAGTCTCCCCCAATGACGACGTTGGCCATCTAGTTTGCGTGCAGAATTCTAAGGCCTTTTTCCATCGCAGCGGATTCCATTTCATTATTAGTGGCTTCTCCCAACGCTTGACTGTAAATATAAAGAATTTCCCCTCTGTGGTTTCTAACGACTCCCCCTATGCCTGCCGGGCCCGGGTTGCCTCTAGAGGCTCGTCAAAATTAAGTTTGAGGATAATCCCTAGTCCAACTTGAAGATGAGTGAATCTACAATAAAATAAATCAAGAGGGAACTTGATGAGATAAGAAAATCTTTTAGATGAACAATGAAAATTATGTGAGTGATGGATAGATCACTAGGGGGACAACAAACCCTCAGGCAAGTGGATTAAGCATGAAATAAGACTTAAAATAAGGATGACCAAGGGTATGTGTGCTATTTGGATAAGAAAACTATGTATAATTTACATGGAATTTTAACTTGATGTTAATGATTTAAATGATTGTACAAACAGTAATATCTTAACAACGAATTTCACTAAAATTTCTTTGGAGAAGGAAGAATATATGACAAGAGATTAAGGCTCAAGATGATGAGGCTCATTTGAAATTTAACGATGTACTTAGATGAGTATACCTATGGTGTAAATGGTTAACTTATTAATAAAAAGAACGAGAAATGATTATTGAAAATTGATTGGTATCTTGATGAAAACATGACCCTAATAGTACTAATGAGAGAACATATATCCTATATAGATGTTCAAACAAACGAAATTGATTTTTCTGATGAATCATGATAAGAATGTTTATAGTGTATTATTCTATATTTGATAAGTATTGAGTTGATTCTCATATTGATGATGTTTCATGATATGATGGTATGAGGATAATGATGCACATGTGGTTCTTATTCATTTAGTTTGATATGATAATGATGTTGTATGTTCATAATGGATATGATATCCATAGGGATTATAGTGTTACAATAAAATGTATATTGACATGTGGTTCATTTACTATGTGATGTCATGATATATCTTTGATACACATATGTTGATGTTATAACTTATGATGGTATTTCATAAGGTGAAGCATGTGGTAGTTGCATGTAGATTTTATGAACAAGAGTGCAATATTTGTTTTACTATTCAGAATGTGGTGATTAACAATGGTGTTATGTTATCATGATGACATGCAAGAGTTGGCATGTCGATTATTTTCTATGATACTATGATTTTAACTAATGCACTGGTTGCATGTTGAGATGTGGTGACTGACAGGAACTCCACAAATGGGTCAAGAGGGCCGGTTTATTTATTGATCTTATGGGATCCCATACCTGCGAGGGAGAATATGTAACACCATATGGGCTGGGGACAAACTCAATCAACACTACATATGCCAGTGGTTCCTTTGTCTTGTATAGCTCTTGATGGATAGCTCTTGAAGGGCTATGGGACCATCTT
>APFE030611467.1:0-13919 GCA_000404065.3 Pinus taeda | reverse complement strand
GAAGATTCCATGATCTTCCCCCTCGCATTTTTGTCCCTGCCATTTGTCCATTCCCGACCATCGCACCCTACAGAGGATCAAATCAGTATGCATCGCACCCTATACATTGGGAAGGTGATATGCATCGCACCCTCTGCATTGAGATTTTAGTATGGTCCAGTTTTGACCATTTATGTGCAGTTTTCAGTGGAGAAATTCTAGGAGATGATGTAATCAGTTGACCTTGTTCCTTTAGGCAGTGAAGCAACACTTTTAGGAACTTAGGAGCCCTCAGTTTATGGACATTTATGATTGGGGTTGAAGTGCCCAAAAATGTCTATAACAGTTGCCCCCTAAAGCATGAGGTCGTTAATCTTTTTGATGTCAGGTTAAATGCTTTACTATGAGGATCCGAAGTTTTTCCGAGCTGGGAGGCGACCTGTAATAAGATACAATACAATACATTATTTTGACAAAAATTTTCATGATCTAGCTAAGGTGAGCATTCCCATGCTCAGCTTTATAAATTCATTTTCATGTACATAGGACAGACAATCGTCTGAGTGACAGACTGATCATATGGACACATCATCCTTTGATTTGGATGATCATCTGTTCGGCAATGATGTACATTGGATGTTTTTATGTTCCTGAATATATCGCAGCCCGTATGGATGAAACTAGATCCGGGGTCTTCAAAACTTGTTCAATCTTCACTCGGAGTACAAGTTGATCAATGTGAAAAATGTTCTGGAGTCGAACATGGAAAGACATCGCCTGATTACCAGGCAATGATGCAAGCTATTAACAGGCACGAGAGGAATCACCAATAATGGCAATGACCCTCAAGGTACTACGGTACAATTCACGTGGTGTGAAAAGGGACTTGGCGTTGAACACCACGTAAAATCTTTCGGTCAAAGGCCATTGATGTAAACCTATCGCCGACAGTGAGAAACTTGCCATTGAGGTATGCAAGCTTCAAAGTAATGAAAGGGTTGTTCCTAAGTCAACTTCTTGGATAATGAGCTGACGTCGACAAGAAGCGACTCGTCATAGGAGGGCCTTAATGAATCCCACATCAACGACACAGAACGAAGCAAATGATTTTGGAGGTGAAAAAAAACTGACGATAAAGAGTTCAGGCTGGCGGTCATGAAGGAATGAACCATGAATGTATTACAATGGGTGAGACACAGGTGAATTGTCTGAATGAATTCTCCTGAACATATTGGTGACACTGACGATGGATTGGTAGAAGTAACCCCAAATATGGATGGTGTGACAGACCAATGGTGAAGACCAGTGAATGGAACAACCCAACCTGGCATGGATGCGGAAGGAAAGTGTTATGTTCAAGAGTGACTTGCTACCAATAAAGTTTCTTCTTGTTTTCTTCCCAATTTTCCCCAGTCATTGCTGACCAGTACCTCTTTATTTTTGTCAAGCTTGAGGAGGATAATGTATGCTTGTTCTATAATCTGTCCTTTGGGTGAACCTGTCACTATATTTTAGCGAGTCTAGCGACAATGAAACTCGTTCTCGTCCATTCGGATGAGTTTTTCGCTATTCGGTTTTAACGAGTTTAACGACAAAGATAACTCTGTCTCTTTCAATTTTAGAAAGTCTGAAAGAAACGGAAAGAAGACTCCAAAGATTCTTTTTCGTTGTATAATCCCTTAAGTCCGAAAAAGCATAAAATAATACAAAAGGGATGAATTTTTGATATTTTTAACGAGCCGAACAAGATAAGCACTCGATCTTTTTGTGTAATAATCCCTCAGGTCCAAAAAGATTAAAATCTAGAGGAGGGGTAGCACTTCCGATGCCTTTTAACTAGCCAGAGAGGCCAATCACTCAGCAATCTTTTCATATTTTACGAGTCAGGTGAAAAGAGCTTAAAGAAGACTCGTTTTCGAGGAACGAATGATAGTTTCAGGTAGCAGCTAATTCCAGGTAAGATTTGGAATTTTCCAATCACGGCAGTGTTACAAGGATGGCTAGTAGAATCACTTTTCGTATATGTTCCTCGAAGGAATAAACAATCATGTGGGGGTGAACGATTGGCTAAAAACAGAGTGGAGGTGATGGCGAGAACACAACTAAGGATCAAAAGCTGGCAATAAGGCATTCACAATGGTTATTTACCTGTTCATTTTTTAATGAGCTTAAACATTGGGGGAAACACTTGCTCATGACTTAAGTTTATTTTTTAACGAGCTTAAACTATGTGCTAAAACTGCTCGTGGAGAGTTTATTTTTTAACGAGCTTGAACTCTGCGAAAACATTGCTCGCCATGATGGTCATTGATTTTTTTATTTACCCTTAACATTTCGTTCTTTTAAAGATTGTACTACCTATTCATTTGCTTCATCAAACCGATTATCAATGAAAACATACGCATGATAAATGAGTTAAAACACTAATATTTTACTTGAATTACATGCATAGTAAATTAAAAGTTACTTTTACCTGTCATTTTATCATTTCATTTGAATTTGGTTCGTTGGAGCTTTGGAGGTGCTTTTCCCCCCGATTTTCACCAGCAGATACCAGGAGATTCTGTGGACGATTCTCGACGCCGCTCAGACCAGGTAAGAGTTAAACTTGTGCTCTTTCATTACATGCCTTTAATTTTGGATTTTGAGCTTATTTCCCTGTCCTGTTGAGCCCCTGGGGTTTAAAGAACTTGCCCTAGGATCATCGCACCCTTCCTTAGTTGAAAGGTGCAATGCATACTGATATCTCCACTGACTAGTCAGTATGCATCGCTCCTAGTACACTTGCTGGGGTGCGATGGGTGCAGGGAAGAAAATTCTTGCATAGTTTCCTCATGAAATTTTTTCCTGTTTTCACCAAATGAAGATCCTGACTCTTCCCTTGTTTGTTTTTCAAAGATTAATTGGAGCAAAATGGTTGTTACATGGTGAGAACGTGAGCATGAAGAAGAGGACGCTGTCACTTTACATGATCCGGGCATAGTAGCTGCATTACGGAACTGTGGCTTGCTGAAGTTTTTCTGTATCTCTAACATGAGGCAACAAATCAGTTTGTTGCAGTATTTCCTCAATGCCTAGGATCCTATCAACCAGGTATTCCAGATTAGGGGAAAATCGATCCCCTTAACAGTGGTGGACATCTATTTTCTGACTAGTTTATCGAGGCACGGTGCCCCTCTCTCATTATCAGGCTCTGCTCGTGGGGGTGAGTCCGTGAGGGAGTAAACTCATCGGCATTGCAGAGAGGGATCTCAGCCGAGTGTGGACGGCAAGATAAACATCTGAGACGTCACTGACCAACCCTTGCTGACCATCCTGTTTACTTTTTCTAGACTAGCTGGTAGTTCTGCTCTTCATATAGCCAACAGATCTTATGTGCAGTATGCTTTGGAATGCCTTGAACTGAAGGTGTTCAATTGGTGTGATGCAGTACTTTCTGTGATGAAGGAACAATTGACCAAGGTGAAGAGCGTCAGATCCAAGAACTTTGGTTATGGTTCTATTTTGACTGCTTTCACCTTGGATTGAATCCCACCGATGCAGCCATAGTATATATCACTTGGCCTACCTCCATCAACCGAACCACGGATGCAGAGATGGGTCGATCTCATGTCTCGGCACGCTGGTCAGCCCCAGATTTCTTTTTTTGAAACCTTCTTCGAGTGGTTTGACCGTCAGGAGATGGTCTATGCCAGGTTCCCATATGATGGTATGGATTTCCGAGGTGATCAGTATTTGGTGCTGCCAGCTGGAGAGCAGTGGGGTGCCATGGGTAATTTCTTTTTTACCATATCTCTGTTCATTATTATTTATAATGTTCTTATATTCTTATGGTCAAGACTAATCAAAACTCATGTGCTCATGTAGATGTTGGCCTAGTTCCACCAGTTTCAGCGACATACTACTGGAGTGCCGAGTTGATGGACTCGACTCTTACGCATGATTGCACAGGTAGTGACTTTTTATCACCAGCATCAATAGACTAGGGTGCCCCCTAGAATTTTGAGTTTTGGGTGATTTGACCAATTTTTTTCTTGGTTACAGAACATTATGTACAGACTATAAACAGTTATGAAATATATTTTTTATTTTCGGAGCTTTATTTTGGTTCAGTTACATGATCCTGCTGCATATATTGATGTGATGCTTCTTTTTATAAATGTCGCAAATGTTTATCTAACACATAATTTGTCAATGAATCTGTTAATGTGTTTGACCTTCTAGAAATATGTTGATATTGGATGAAATCGAACTGTCTTTCCAAAATTTTGACCCTTAGGAACATGCGATAGATAACTGGATTTCGTACAGCATAAATGTCAGTGAGTTGTAGAATGATGAGCTGTGGGTCTAGTCTGACGAAAATTCGGCATATGCCATGTGTGATGGCATCAGAAAGGAGTTATATCAATGCATTGTACTCAGTGATATTGTTCGTAGACCGACCAATACAAACTCCTCTAAAACTTATTAACTCGCCGCTAGGATTGAAAATGGCCCATGCCGCAGAAGACAGATTCCGCGAACTATGACTTGCTCCATCGGCATATCCAACGAATGGTTCCAGTAGGTTCGACATCTGCAATGAATGAAAAGAGTGGATTACTTAACCAAATTAAATGCTCTTGGCGAAAACACAAATGTGACAAAAGCACGAGGATTACTATGCGAAATCAAGCATAGTAACGCTTGAGGTACAACCCGTTGCAAGGTTGCGCCAGTGGAATCCCATCATAGTCCATCAACTCGTAGGCTGCTTTTGCTAATACTCATTTAAAAATATAGGGACCCATCCATAATGATTTGAATTTCCCTGCTCCCAATTTATCGGTTTCCCGGTCGTAAAGTAAAACCAGGTCACCCTCTGAGAAGACGCGAGGTTTGACATTCTTGTCGAACTGTGCTTTGACTCGTTTCTTATGAGCCTCGTTAGCCGAAGCTACATCACGACGAGTTTCATCCAAATGGATTAGTTCCAAGAAATGAGCCTCTTCTTCTGAGGTTCTGGGGAGAAGGTCGACTACGAGTTTGAGGGATGAGATTTCACATTGAACCGATAAGATTGCTTCCAGACTGTACACCAATTGAAAAGGTGTGAATCTGGTTGCATTTCTTACCGATGTCCGGTATGCCCACAAGGCCGAGTACAAGATTAGGTGCCAATCCCATTTGTGGACTCCGATCATCCTTTGCAGCATGTGCTTTAGGACTTTGTTGATTGCTTCAACCTGTCCGTTAGCTTGCGGATAGTACGGAGTAGAGCTGTCGTGGGACAGCCTAATTTGGCAGCTAACTCAACCATCATGTGATTGAGAAAATGTGATCCATGATCTGTGACTATGGCCTATGGAACACCGAATTTGGAGACTACATGATTGAAAAAGAAAAGGGCAGCCATTTTGTTGTTGTTGTTTAATGTAGGCATCGCCTCGGCCCTTTGGTAAAGTAGTCCACCGCGACTATTATGTACCCATGCCCCCTGGTCGAGGTGGGGTTACATGTCATGAAATCTATGCCCCATTTGGTGAATGGCCCAACAGCTGCTACTGGTTGCAGCGGTGCGGGTGGTCTTCAGTTTTGCTATCGAAAATTTGGCAAGCATGACAACTTCTAACTGCAGTTATGAAATCTTTGAACATCGTTGGCTAGAAGTATCCTGCTCGTAAATTTTTTTGCGCCATAGCATAACCAGATTGATGCCCCCCACACGCACCTGAATGGTATTCATTCAGGACTTTTTCGGCCTCCTCAAGGGTGAGGCACCTCCGCAGAACTGTATCGATACCATGACAGTAAAGAGTATCACCAATGATCACATAGTCTTTTGCTTGGTATCGAATACGTCGTTGTTAAGAGCGTGAGGTATTAGACCTGTATGTTTGTGTCTAGAGGTAAATGATTATATCTTCCTACCACAAATCACTTGAAGATATCAAAAACAAATTTTCATCCACGATTGGTTCTTTGGATGCTGCATCGTTGGACGACGATGGGAGATCACATAGTAACTCTGCGAATATCAGGGCTTTCTTTGATTTGGATTGTTTGAATTCCAAATCAAAATCTTGTAGAATTGCTATCCATTTTGAATACTTGCCCCCCAGCAACTATCGTGACAATAAATAAGTCATGGGGTTGCAATCTGATAAAATGGTAGTTTTCCTGAAGAGGACGTAGTGTCGAAATCTCTGTATTGCTTGAACATCTGCAAGGGCGAGCTTTTCAATGTAGAAGTATTTCATTTCCGTATCATTTAATTTTCAGCTTAAATAATATATAGGATGTTCAATTCCATTGTCTTCTTGAACTAGAACCATTTCCATGGTTGTATCTGCTGCAGCTAGATAGAGGTTAAAGTCTTTTTGATAATCAGGAGCATACATTAATGACGCTTGTATTAGAGATTTCTTTAAAGCATCAATGGAGGCTTGTGCGAACTGGTCCCAAACGAAGGGTACATCATTTTTCAAAAGACGAGTATAACCTTTAGATAGTTCGATGTAATTTGGAATGAATCTCTTGAGGAAATTTGCTTTCCCTTGGAGTTTCTGAATCTGAAGCAGGCTTGAAGGTGGAGGCAAATTGATGATTGCCTGAACCTTGCAAGGGTCGAGATGAATCCCATCCTTTGAGACATCGAAGCTAGGTAAATGACCAGAACTGACATAAAACAAATATTTGTGCGGATTGAGTCTTATCTTGTAGTGTCAGCAACGTAGAAATATTGCTCTCAAATGGTGCAGATGATCGGTCCGCTTTCGCGAATGAGCTGCAAGATCATCGAGATAAGGTTGAACAATGTTTTTGATGTCATGGAAAGCATAGTTCATTTCTCTCTGAAAAGTTGCCCCTGCATTCTTCAAACCAAATGGTAGCTTGCAATATGCGAATGTGCCCCATAGACAAATGAATGCAGTCTTTGACTGGTCTTGTGGGCGGATATTTATTTGATTATACCTGGAAAATCCATCCATGAATGAATATATTTCGCATCTGGCGCATTCATTAATTATCTGGTTGATAAAGGGTGTAGGGTAGTTGTCTTTCGGACAAGCTTGATTTACATCCCTGTAATCAACGCACACTCTAATAGTTCCTTGTTTTTTCATCACAGGAACAATATTCGATACCCAATCGGTTAGAGGAACGGGGTAAATGAAACCAGCATGGAGGAGTTTCTCAACTTCTGCCTTGATGGCAACGACTTTCTTTGGGTGCACCTGCCTTAGTCGTTGTCGTACCGGTTTGACATCGGATACATCTTAATTTCGTGTTCAACTATGCTCGAGTCGATACCTAGCATTTCATCATATGACCAAGCAAAGACATCTCTAAACTCACGAAAGAGAGTGCTATACATTTCCAGTTTTGAAGAAGAACAAGATTTGCCAACATGAATGTTCTCTACAACATCTGTTTTGGTCGAGATGTTTATGGAAATAGTCTCTTCGATATTGGATAGGTTTCTCTCGCAATCCACCGTGTTTATAGTATTCGTCAGAAATTCAAATACTGAGGGATGGTGTAGGTCACCGGAATTATCTTGTTTCCAAGTCAGAAGATGGGAACGATGGTGGTAATCTTCCCATGGTGCCCCATCAATAATCATCGATTGAATGATTCCTTCGTCTGTAGGGTGTACTTGTGACCAAGGATCTAAAAGGGTGCCATATTCCTTAGACCTATCTATCCAAACGCTTGATGAGAATTGATGTTGGTTTGCCTCCCATGCTGAGAACATTGATTGCTATAATATTTCCAGCGTGTTTAGAGGAAAAACCTGCGAATGATCCATTTTAACATCGTTTTCTGACATCTTTTGAATGGAAGATATCAATTGCAGGTTCCTACATTAGCCACTTCTGCCAAATTGGTAGGAGGCGGTAGGGTAAAAGTTCCCATTAATGTAGGGTATTTTAGTAGGCCTACTCCGATATTATGAAGCATGCTAGGGCTTCCATGGATCATTGGAATGCTTCCTGTAACTTGCGAACTATTTGGGAGAAAAGTTTGTTGGTCGATGATTGTAATTCCTCCTTGGGAAGGAAATGCAATTTTCCTAAAGTAGGTCGACACAACAACTACCATGGCATATACCCAGGGTCTTCCCAGTAGGATGTTGTAATCAAGATTCCTGTCAACAACTTCAACATTGATTTCCACTGTTTTTCCCCCCTGTTTGACATGCAAGTTACTTAGTATCCCATACGAGGTGTATGTTCGTCCATCAAATGCTTTTAATGTTGTTGATGATTGCGGCAAAGACAAAGACCCCAGATTTTTCCAGCAACTCATCAACATGATACATGTGGATGCCCCCTCATCAATAATTGTTCTATGAACATTTTTGTTAACGGCTTTCACTTGAATGAGGAAAGCTATTTGAGCTGGTAACTGAGGGTCATATCCTTTATGATTAAAAGATACAAGATTGGAATCTGTTGGGTCAATCCCACCTATTGCTGATAATAAAGCCTTCTTTTGGGAGGGGAAATTTTGCAGCACCTCAAGAGTCGACATCGCGGATGGCGATTGAGCTAAATCCTCCACTATATTATAGTGCTGTGCTGCTAGGGAACGAGGATTAAACATTGATTTGTGTACTACTCCCTTTGGCGGTTTTATTGTTAATTTAGGAATGATGGGTGGCACGACTTCGGTTGAAGTTGTTGTTGAACTACTAGGTTGATCTTTATCCTTGTTATTCAACATCTATGGATTCCCGTAATCTTTACTCCTTGTTGTTATTAGAGTATCATTCAGTTGCTTCGAGACTGACAACATTAGCACTTGGGACGGGGAAGCATTTTCGCTAGCAACCAAATTTGTTCCTGGGTTTGGAAACAGATCCGTCAGTATAGCTGAGGTTTTTGAAATTTTGAAATACTTTGTAAGTTCTTCTGTATATGGACACTCCTTGGTCTAGTGATCCTCATCACATATATGACATGGAGTTTTTGGTTTCACATTCCCAGAAGGGTTTGCAGAAGATTTTCTAGGAGATGAGTCTCCCTAGTTTTTCTACTTCCCTTGTTTTTTCTTCTTGCCTCCTGGTTGCTTGGTTTCTTTGCCTTTGTCTATTGACATGGCATTTATTTCCGAGGCTAAAATTCCTTATTTGCATCTTGACTCGAAACTGTGCGGGCCTTTTTCGATGTGGCCTTTATGGTTTTAGTGCTTGTCGTACCTATCACACCATCGCTGACATGAGAGTCTTTGTTTGATTTAGGAGGCAGAGGAATGGAGAATTCTGGTCTAGGAGCGTCAGGGATTTTAACGTAGAGCATGCCAGACTGAGTATAGATCAAGTCTAGATATTCTGCACGAGCAATAACTTGCTCTTTGGTGACGACTCCCGCCTTTACAACATCTTCTGTAATAGTGGGTAACAGTGACTTAATAAACCATTCAGCCAATGACTGATTAGGAACATATGTTTTTACCATTCTACGACGACGCCGCCACTCATGAATATGATCGGATATGTGAGTGGCTGTCGTTTGTTTGAAATTGGTAAGCAGCTCAGTTCCTGTTTTGTACCTAATAGATAACTGAAAATAGGTTAAAAAGGTTGTGGCTAGGGTACTGAAGTTATCAAGCGAAGCTCTAGGCAGTTTGATATATCACTTTGCTGCTGGACCAGTTAACGTGTGCTGAAAGAGTCAAAGCCGAATCAAATCATCATTGAGTGTGTTTGACGAACACCATATATAAAAGGTCAGCAGATGATTCGATGGGTCTTCGCCCTGATTTCCATTAAATTTAGGAATATCTGATGGAAGTTTATGCGGAATCGCCAGCCACCAAGGGGCGTAGGCAATTGGATCATTCGTTAGTGGACTTAGATCCAGTAACTCTAGAGTTGCCATGAAGGGCAACTGTTGATTCAGGCTTGGTTGAGCATACCCAGGATAAGATGGAATCATTTGAGTAGTCGGTCTTTGCATACTAGCATAATGCATTTGATGTTGGTAACTTTGGTAAGGTTGATGGGCATAACCATTATGATATGGTTGATACTGCTGCCCATTACTTGCAAAGACTTGTTGTTCATATCCTTGGTAAGCTTGCTGGAATTGCAGTTGTTGGTATTGCACCAGCCATGGTTTTGAAGCCATGGACTGTTGTCCAACATTGACTATTTGACCAAGATGGGGATTGGTGTTCCCCGTTTGAACCTGTGCCATTCCACTAGTCGGTGACTATGGTTGTGTCGAAGGTGTTAGACTCCGTCTCACGTCAGAGATTGATTCTTCTTCAAAACCCTGTTTTGAAGAAGAAATCATAATGTATTGTTTTAAATTATGTAATTTATGCTCCAGTTCTTCAAAAATCAACAGCGACTTCAAGCTCCTACCTCTGCTAAAGTAAAAAGAAAGCAAAACATCATCAGCAATCATGTCCGTTTATTTGATCTGGTCTGACTTTTGGCATCAAGAATGGACGTAACATGCATTCATTTAGATGGTAATGCTGATGCAACCTATACATTACAGGAAAGTTCTCAGCCTTGTCGTGTTGGAATTTTATCTCTATTCTCAATTCATGACAAAACACACCTCAAGTTTCTTTAGAGGATTAAAACTTCAGGAATTTTTGATATCAAATGGAGACCAAGGAAAGGGAACATGCAGCCTCATCTTCTACAAGCTGATTCACATGGTAACTTGACAACTTATTTGTCTAGAAACTTCAGGGATGATGTCTGAAGATGAAGTTCAGGTGACTGACAATGTTAAGATAAAGGAACTTGTGAGTGAGAATGTTAGTTGCTTTTCAATGTGCCTTACTGTGGATTGGGACCAGTTTGATGCTAGCCATTCTTCAAATATTGCAGTAGGCCTTTCAAATGGTTTAGTTTCGTTTCGTTGTCAGTTTGAGTGAAGCTCAGATGCAAATAGAACACACTTGGAAAGATCACATGTTTGAAGTCTGGACCGTTGCTTATAACTCCCAGCAGCATGATATCTTGTATAGTGGTGCTGATGATTGCAATTTTTGTGGTTGGGACTTGCGAAAAACCAATATTTCGAAACACAAAGAGCCATCGAATGGGAATATGCAGCATTCAGAACTGTCCAGCTGCAGGAGGGATCTTTTTCTTCATAGTTGACCGGTTTCCTAGATTCTGTCAATCTCGAAGAGATGTTGATTTACTATTGGCAAAGTGCCTTCCATGTGGAAAAATCGAATTGGTTATATAAAAGCCACCAGGTTTGTGCTACCATGCGTTGAGTTTTGTCTTTATCCGAATAAGAAATTTATCTTGGCTACAATGGCATCAATTTAGTGTGTCATCCAGCACATACGATGGCAGAGGAATTTGTGATTGCAAAGTGCCTTCTGGAAAATGTTGGTCAGCTTTTTATTAATTCATTAAACAGGCAAAGTTGGGAAGCTTTATTTTATCGATCTGGATGGGAGTAAACGACACGAGAGATCAATAATAGCTTGTTGGCTTTGAAGGGGTGCATTCGGGCTTTTGACAATGATCATATCCGCATTCCTTTCTGAGGAAGTAAATTGACAGAGGTGCTTTGTGACTCGTTTATGGGTGATTCATGCACAGTTATGATCTCTTGTATTTCTCCAAATGCAGGCTCATCTGATACACCGAATACACCCAGATATATGGATAAGGGCATGTGATTGTGGACGTGGTGCTGTCTTCTTTTCGGTTGCAAGGGGAGTAGTTGTTAAAGGAAATGATCAAGAAACTCTAAATGTTGTGAAAGGCACAGTGCTGGAGCGATTCAAAGAAGATCGTAATTTGTTGAATATGATGGGGATTGCAAATTCAAGTGATCAATAGACTGGATTATGCAGCAATTCAGTAGTGCAAAGATTGTGAGAAGGCTTCTCCAGGTGGCATATTTGATTGTGACATTTATGATTTCACTTATTTCACAGCTCTCCTCTCTCCCTTAGACGTTCCTATGTACTTTATGGTTACCCCTCGTCATTGTTCTCTTTCTGACACCTTAATTGCCAGCGGAATCCATTATGGATGAGACCCATAATTTTCTTTCATATGCTACCCGAGTTCACCCAATTGTAAATGATGGCAAGCGTGGAGCAAAGCATTGGTTTAGATGTGGAATATTATTGTAGACGTTGTGATAAAAAGACAAACCTGATGATGCTTGTCGCATCTGAATCTCTGGAAGTATGAGCTGATGTTGAGAAGAATTTGTGTCTTGCTTTACGCATCATACAGGGTACAAGGCAGATTGTGAGGAGGAAGAGGCAAAAGAGAACCACTTAGTTAGAAACATAGACATCTGCATGGGTGTCTATCAAGGTCAATCACAGAAAATAGAATTTGGCATTTACTCACATTATATCTTGCACTGATACCCCAGGGGGAAGGATAGCGCCACTGTCCCATAAAAATTGGTCATAAAAATGATTCCTTTTAAATAGAAGACAAGAGTGAAGCTTACAATGATTTTACAGAGGTTAACATCTCTAGCAAAATACTAAGTCTGGTCTAGTGATTCATGAAACGTCTTACTTTGTTCCCCTTATTAAATTGTGCGATATCACTCAGAATAGTTAAGATACTCGGGATTTTCTTGTCTACTGTTCCATGAAAAGGATAGAGATTAAGCCTGTAATTCGTGAAATTGATACAGCGATCTGGGCAGTACACTGCAGAAGGTTGGCTTTTTCATGATTTGTGGCTTTGCAAACAAAAGCTACGATCTTGATGGGATGAAACTGACCCAGCTTTGACCATGATAAGTGGGACCTCACCTTTAACATTAGCACAAGCTGAGATTGGCAATATCTTCTTATGTATGTTCTTATGTATGAAGTATACGTGATGTAAAGAATCAGTGTACTTTTAGCTATCTATTCTAGATGAGAGGGAAGATGAATCGTTTGCATATAAACGTGGCAGTTGTTGCAACATTGAAGATGTTCATTTCATCTAAGGAAGATATGCAGCATAAAATGTGGACAGGGACCATTTATGGCATTGCAGTGACATCGTAAAGGCTATGGTTGTGCTCACCATCCCGATTCTCTTGAGGAAGACGAAGAAGCTGGCATTCTAAACAGAAAGAGCAATCTTTTCCCACTTATTTTAGATTGTATTTTTAATAAATGATCAGGTCCACAGAAACTTACATTCACAGTACCTATATTTGAACCATGTCCACCGCAAATACTACCTATGGGCCATTTGAGACAGCGCGGGCCGATAAGAGCACTCATTGAATACAACTGGCACACAAGTGTGAAATTGTTAAAGATTTCGAGTAGAAAATGAGGAGCGATTGCCTATGTTATTTTTAGCAAAGGGAAGGACACCTGTAATGCCACCTATTCACCAGATTTGCCTCGAAATTAGCCAAATCATCAACGGATCTCAGTGGAAGGAGCGCCATTCTCTCTTCAGGAAGCACTGATGGTTTTGTTTTTAGTTTATTTTGTTAATAATGATAAAAACAGATGCGGGTCTTGGGTCGATTGGTTTTCCCCCAGCTGTGTTTTGTTTCATATATTTAAAAAAGGAAACATTCTTGTGATGTTAGTTAAAAAAAAAATAACAGCGCCCCTGTTTTGGGCAGCATTGTATTTATTATAAAACAAATTCATTTGTAATGAGTTAAAGAGGAGAGAGGGGAGAGTTTTTTCTGAATGTTGGGAGCTGCTGGAGCGTAGCAGAGCTTTCTTGTACAGTTTTTGGCAGAAAATTTAATGAAATTTCACAGCTCTGTTTGCTGAGATTCATGTGGTATGTTAATTTGACATAGGTTTTCCCTTTGTCTTATATGCGAACTGTTATGTTTCATTTACCTCATTATCATATCTAATTGAGCAAATGAAGTGATTAGGTAGGAATTCATAGTATTGTATGCTCCTCCTATAAATTTGCTCACATTCAATGTTTTCTTCTGTTTAAGGAGGATTCAGAGTTATTGTCTGCCCTC
>APFE030611465.1:66118-119498 GCA_000404065.3 Pinus taeda | reverse complement strand
GACTCTTTGATGGATGAAATTATGTGTACTTCCACTATCAATCAAAACCACTACTGGGCGATGTTTAATAAACCCTCTGATTTTGAGCGTTTGAGGAGAAGAAATCCCTGCCATGGCATGCAACGAAATAACTGGTTCGTCAGAGACATCGTCCTATTGGTTATCGTCCTCTAGCGGCTCATGTTCCCCAAGTGTAGGATCTTCCTCTGTGGAGTTGGAGTCAGTGGCATCTATTTGAAAGAATTTGGGCTCCTTACATTTATGACCTGGAGAGTATTTTTCATCACAGTAGTAACACATGTGATACTACTGTGAGTATTTGTCATCACATGTGATACTACTGTGAGTATTTGTCATCACAGTAGTATCACATGTGAGGATGAGTAATTTATACATAAGCATCAAGAACTACTCGAGTGTTGAGAAAAGCACTTTTTTTAAAGGAGAGTGGCATGTTAGGTCCCTATAATACTAGCATAGACCCTATATTGTTATTTTTGTGCCCCATATGTTATCACTTAGAATTTTCTCTAGAAGTTATTATAAGAAAGAAAATGACCGAGGTAACCACAAACCAACTTTTAGGCTTAGCCTCTAGCCAACCTAAGTCTACACAGGGCTCTCTCTATATGATTTAGCTTTGTTTTGCTAGGATATTAGGCTATTTCTTAAGGGTCAAGGGTTTTTTTTTTGTATTGAAGATTTGGTGGTGGGTGGGGTTCTTTAAACAGATGGATAGAATGGTGTCTCAAGACCATTGGGCATATGAAGTCAAGAAAAGAGCAACGGGACTAGATCAACTCATTAAAGGGAATGTTCAAAGGGAAAGATAGCAGTGTAGAGTGCAAGTCTTTAGGCCAGAGGGATGGAAAAGGTTTTAACTAGGGTGAGAGAAAAATTAAGAATTCTTAGATCGGGATTGAAATGAAGAACAAGAGGGTAATCAGAAACAAAAGGCAATTAAGAACCCTTTGCTATAGATTAAAAGAAACAACCTAAACTAAGGAGAAATTAAGAATTCATTAACTTAGATTATTTGTAGAAAACATGTAATTGCCTAATTGTTATAACAAAGTGTAATTAAACAAATTCTGAAACAATATTCCAATTATGGCATTCAGATTTAGATCAATAGTATGAAAAACTTTAAGAGATAACAATAATGTGAGAAGATACTTGTCTACACTTCGCTCTGCACATGAATCCTTTGAAATATCAGGTCTTTATTCATCAATCCATCTTGCTATCTCAGTCAATGCTCCAATGGCTTTACAGTCTTTCGATCAAGAATTATATAGAAATGTCTAAGAATTCCACCTACATACTTCAAATTGTGAAGTATTTATACTAATGTGTTATTACAAATATCTCAAACTGACTTGAGATTTAATCTAGGAAATAGAAAATATCCTCTTGCAGGAAGATAGAGGCAGCTAATGAACTGCTTTCATGATGTCCCTTTTATGGTGGTATCATTGGTTGTTATGGTTTTCTTTTAGCTCTTTATGCTCTTTTTTGTTGAATTCATCATGTTGGAGGCTTTAGTTACTTCTGTCTTTCATCTTATACTCTCTGTCACTGATACTATTTCACTTGGATCACCTATCTTGATCCTTCACTTTGTTTCTCCCTTTTACTGTTACAATTTACCTTTTATTATGTGTTTTGATAGTAAATTATTATGTTTTTTATGTGTCTCAGCATAGGGAAGTGGATTTTGATCAAGTCTCTGAATGTTTCATTGTTTATCTTCTAACTGCATCTCTGGTCTGGTTCCTCTATTTTGACTGTCAATGCTTTGTATGATTGTCTTCTTCTCGGCTCTGTGTGTGACTATATTCATCTTCAGTTCCTTGTATAATTAGTCTTCTTCTTCGGTATATAGGATCTTAACAGGTTTCTTAGTAGAGTCTTGGAGTAAACAAGTTCTGTGAATAGTATCAAAATTGTTTGTCCAAGCTCTGGCTTCAGCTGAAAACCTAAAAAAATTCAACAATAATTAAGAAGGTGATTGATGGCTTTTTTTGTGAAGGGATGCCTGGGAAAGGTCTCGGAGCAACATTTTGGCTATGAATGGAGGTGGAATTGCATCGCAGAGGTTCAAGGTGGCGATGAAGGGTTTCATGGGTTTATATAGTTAAACGGGCAAAAGGTTTGAAAACACAGGTTTTCACTGTTTTAAAGTCTAATGGGCGGCTTTTCAATTATGGCACAAACTCCATATTTACGGGGGATAGGTGGTTTATCGGAACGGCGGGGGTGGTGGTTATAGGAGTTGTCACATTGCTTTTATGGCTGGGCTATTTTTAGGATGGGTCACCCGATCTATGTTGTGGCTTGACATGTAGCCATCGGGGGACGGAAAAAATCACCTTATCAGGCGGGTAAAGGTCGGGTATCAGGCTTGGCTGATATGGTTGTGGTCTGTTAGATATGGGAGATTGTGATCTAACAATAGTAAGGTGGAGAAGCTATGCGAAGGGAATGAATGAGAGTTGAGAGAGGGCCCAGGGGTTTAATTGCAGCAGTTTGGGATTAACTTAGGGATTAATCATGGGATAATCGACCAGGCAGGGCTTAATCGTGTGTTTAGGGGATCAGGTGAGGTTATTCAACGGGATTAACTTAGTTTTACTAGGATTAGGTAAACTAAGTAAAGTTGTAGTGGGATATGGGTAGTTTATATAGTTTTTATTTAAAACTAAGGGTTGGGTTATTTAAATAGGGATTTAATTATTTTATGGGAAAAGGGTTATAATGGGATTTATATAATAATGTTAATAATTAATATGAAACGAGTGGGTGGAGTGAGTTTTTCTAAGTGAAAGGGGTAAAGTGTAAGTATTAGCGCACTTAGCTTTATATACACTCAATACTTAGGATAAAATTATTTTAGTGGGTTTTTGAGCGAAAAGGGATTTACTTGGCGGGGGTTTCACTTTTCTTAGGTAAATGGTGTTTAAACCTTAAGAAAAGCGGTTTTCTTAGGGTGGTGAGGGGAAATGGATTTTGTGAAAGGGGAATGTGTTTATGAAGGGGATTCTAGCACTTGAGTCCCTAAGACATTAAGTCGAGGATCTGGTCCCTCCAAAAGTCAAAGAAATGCTCTAAGCCTCTTTGACTTGTAAGATTAAAAGTACTTAGAATATACTTGTAGATAGGAAATTAGTAAGTAAAGGGGAAAGTGAATGAGGGGGAGTTAATCGCAAGAAATTTTAAACCTTTGTCTTTACTTTCATAGTTGACCATATATGTTGAAAGATGTATCTAAGCATGATGCGTGTTCTTTGATCCAAGTAACTTTGTAGTTCAACAACCTTTCTTTTACTTACCCATTTCTTACCTCTAACATATTTTCTTCATTTCTTTGGGTGCATTTAGGCTAGGAAACCCTTATTCACATATTTTTCTTTTGGAAAGTAAACTATCTAATTTTAACTTTATATCATCCAAGGGCTCAAATTAAGCTTATGAGATCATTTTATTTTTTCTACCTAACTATGATCTGCCAAGATTAAACTGTTTGGTCATATTTTATTCTTTATTCTATAAACATAAAATTCAAATCATGGAATAACCAAGATTAAATTGTTTGATTAACATGGATTGTGGCATAAATAACAAGTTGCACACAACCATTTTTATGCATAAAAGTAAATTGTAGTGGCATTTCAACTTGCACACTTTCATGGTCTTTTGTTTATGGGGTTCATATATTTTCATTTTTTTTTTTACCTTCTCTTATTCTTTTTGTCCTTTGATTTTTCTTTTAGGACATACCCTATTTACATTTTTTAATATGGAAAACATTTGCAGAATTCAATGGTATGTACAATATTACAAGGCTTAACCTTAGTCATTCAAAATTATAACTCCTATTGGTATAGGAACCTAACAGCGGCTCCACTTAGGGATGGAATTTCCTTTTGAAATTTCAAGAACTTTAGAGATTAGTAGCCTTTGAATTATTGTTGATGTTTCCTTGCAAAGTGTTTTTCTCTGAATTTGCATTATTGATACTTATGATAGTGAATCTTTTAAAGCTTAGGGACTTCTCTTCGGGCTTCAACTTCAAAGAGCATTACCCAATTGAAACTAGACTTTTGAAAATAGAATATATACACATGAAAAGTAGTAATTAGGTTCAAATTAATGTTTCAGCATTCGACAGTTCACTGACCCACCTTCTGCATCTGTACCATCAATTTCTCTCAATAAGAAAGCATTACTTTCTCTATAAGCATAAATGACATAGGGACCTTTTCATAGGAAATCAAATTTCCCATGTTTTCCTTTATCTTCCCTCCTTGAGTCCCACTTGAGCACTTTGTCACCAATGTAGAAGTCTTCAGCCTTAGTTCTCTTATCAAAAATATTATTTATCTTTTCTTGCACAACTTGAGACTTGAAATAGACCTCTTCTCTTTTTTTTTGTAAATGAATAGTTTGGCTGATTCTTCTTTGGATACTATTTGGTTCAACCTGTATTTCTTGAAGTATCTTCATTACTAGTATCTTAATTATTTTATGAAGGCATTTTCATATACATAAAAGTGCCCCAAGGAGTAGTAAAAGCCGTTTTGGGTTGGTCATCAAGATGAACTAAGATTTGATTATAACTAGAAAACCCATCCAACAATGAGATTCTGGTTGATCCAACGACTCTCTATAAAATGTGATCCATATTGGGGAGAGGGTAATTGTCTTTCAGTGATACTTTATTAAGGTTTCTGAGATCCACACAGAATCTAGTCTCACCATTTTCTTTCTAGTTGGCACTAAGTTTGAGACCCAATCAGAAAATCTGATTGGTGTAGTTATTTTAGCATCATACATCCTCTGAATTTCTTATTCTATCGCAAGTAATAAGACATGATTGATCCTTCTTAGTTTTTGTTTGAAAGTATTTTGATTTTCTTTTATAGGAATAGTGTCTTGGATGATGTTGGTGTCATAGGATTTAAAGTCCTCATAACTCCAAGCAAAAACATCCCTAAATTCTTTCAACAACTCAATGTATTTCACTTTTTCAGTTGGAGGTAATGATTTTCAAAGTTTGATCAATTTAGGATTTTCATCAGTGCCTATGTTGCATTCCTCAATGTCAGATCTTAATGGTTCCATTTTAGGTTTCCTACGAACATCATTTGAATGAAATAAATCTTCCAGAGGGGTTAATCCCTTTGGTAAGAAGTTATCCTTTAGATTAATTACTTTAGTTTCTTCATTTATCATTTCATCAATCTCCATTAGTTCTAAGTTATCTACATCTAATTTGTTAAATTTAGTCAGGTTAAGTCTATCTATTTTATCATCTTCTACCTTATTTATTTCTATTTTATCCTTAGTGTTAAGATATATGAATGTATCAGTATCTATGTTATTATTTACAAAATCTTCTTCTGAAAGTAAAAAGTTATTTATTTGTTTATCATTAGTGAATATTTGCCAATTCTTCAAATTATCTGGAATTGTAGGTCTATGCCTAACCTCAGCAATGTACTGATAGTTAGGTTGAAAGGGTAATTTACAAGTGTTGGCAAACGTTGATAAACTATGGGCTTGCATGTTATGTTTTCTAGGGATTACTGCAAGCTTTGTTTCTAAGAAAGTGTTGAGTATTTCTACAATAGTATCTCTATAGCAACTTAATCTAGGGTCTTTAGTCATATATACAACATCTATTTGTTTTACAATTAGTTCAGAGTCTCCCATAATAAAAACTCTTTTAGCTCCTAGATTCCTAACTAACTTAAGACCTAAAATTAATTCTTCATATTCAGCTATATTATTTGTACATTTAAAATTTAATCTATATGCATGGCCTTCTGAGTAATTGTTCTCCAAGTTATATATCCACACTCCTGCTCCTGCTCCTAACCTACTTACGGATCCATCAAACTCTAAATGCCATAATATCTCATGATCATAATTTTCACTATCTGGTGGAAAAAACTTCTCATCATTCACAACAATTAGACCTTCTTGTTCATTGAATATCTTTGTAGTCTGACTAGTCTCATTTTGTGTAGAAACTGCAATTTCTTTTGGTTCTGTGTCAATATTGTCTAGAAGTGTTTCGTGAGTTTGATCAGAATTATACAAAATAAAAGAATCAATATCTAAGTGTATGGAGTAGATGGGAAAGTTTTGAGACCGATCCTGGCTACTTACCATATATTTCATTAAGGTTTCTCGGTATAGTTTCTTAGGTTGTCCAAAAACAAAAATTGTTGCATATGACATATCTAGTTGAAGAGATCCCTGAAGTTTGGCTCCCCATGATCTTGATAACATCATGCCATACTTCAGTGGGATGTCAGCAACTACAATGTCCATAAGGATGCTTTTGGCAGGATATTGGACTAAAGTAACACAAAGGTCTTTGATGAATCCTAGACACTTTACTTGAGTAGAGTCAAATGAGAATAAGTCTTTGTAGGACCTTGTTATGTCTAGGTTCAGTTTTTCCATTACTGATTTGGGCATTAAATTGTGAGAGCCCCATAATCCAACATTGTGTTATGTATAATTTTGTCATGGATACTAAGGCTTATATAAAAAGGTGGAACTCCTCCTTCTAATGGTTTGCCATTAACATCAGGAACGAATATAAGTTCTAGTTTATCATCAAACAAGTTAATTGGATCCTCATTTTCAGCAATGTTTAAGGTCTATTTTATCTGTGATTTGTAAGGTTCATTCTTGATTAGTTCTGTTAAAGGGACTGGAATCTTTAGCTTTGTTATCTATGCTCCCAAATTGAAAGGCAAAGATGTTTTTTCTGATTGAAGGTTTTGAGGTTTAGCTGCAGGGATTTGAGTAGGATTATTTTCTCTTTCTTTATTGGGGATATCTTTCTATGGATTTAAAAGTGGAATTGAAGTGGATGGTTGATCTGCAAAAGGTTGATCAAGGGTTATATCTAAAATTGTGGGGCCAGAAGGATTAGGGATCTGCCTAGGGAGAATTTGGAGGATCTTCGAAATAGGGGCTTCTTTTATCTTCTTGGGTTGATTTTGTGTGGTTTTCTTATTTTTGTTAGGGACATTATCATTCCTTTTGCTTCTTAGATTATATTTCTTATGAACTTCAAAAATAGCAGAGTCATATCCTTGTTTATAATCAAATGATTCACCAGACTGTACCTGTAATTGTTGCAACATATACAATTCCTACTCATCTTGTGTTAGAAAAACAATTTCCTCATCATTTACTCCCATTAAGTTAATTTGTGTGTCATGCTCTGGATTTTCTGGATTGGATGTTTCTACATAATTTTTTCTTGAAAAGGAGGCCTTATGTTCTAATCTGGTCTATTTTTCCCTATGTTTTGGTTATTTATGAAATTTGGGTTTTTAATTGGAGGTGCTTGTTGGTTATCCCATTCAGGTTTCTTTCCATGTTAGCTATTCTCTCCATTAGTCTTTCCATGTTTTTGGCCAAGTTATCTATTTTAATATCAAATGGTGAAATTTCTTCCTTAGCAGTTATCTTTTCGTTTCTAACTCTAGTCCTTTTAGCTAACAAATTTGCTTCTACACTAATAGCTACACTTTGCATTTCTTCTAAATTAGGGGGGTTTCTTTCCCTCAGTTGGTATGACATATTGGTATCAAAACCATCAGGGAGCTTTATTAACGCTAATTCAAGTGGGTTCTAAGGTTAACTGGGATTGCATTATATATATTATTTAATCTAGTGCAGTAATCTTGAACAGTTTGATTAGGTCCTCTCTTCATATTCTCATATTCTGAAAGAATTTGTAAAGGATTCTTTTTCTTTTCCCACCTATCAATAAACAACCTTTGGAAGTTTGCTAGGTCTTCTATATGGTTGGTAGGAAAGGCTTTAAACTGCTTCTTGACATCACCAATCAAAGATTGGGAAAAGAGTCTCATTTGAACATTAGCTTCATCTAATTCATGTAGTTCAAAGAAGTTAGACGTCTTGTTTACATGTTGTTGGAAAATGCAGTGACCAATAGCGTCAAACAAGGGAATCTTACTCTAGTAATCGACAGGCATAGCATGAAGTTGGGTAGGTAAAAAAAGAGGAGCATATATGTCTTCCATTATTGTTGGTTGGGATAGGATAAGTTACGGGGTTGATATAATTGGGATTAATGCAGTAATGGATGAAGAACCATGACTAGTAGGTGGTGAACGAGTAATGATAGGCTGGTGAGGGAGTGAAGATGTAAATGGTGGTGCAAAATGGAATTCAGAAGGTATTGAAGTCAAAGGGAATGATGGTGAACTCAAATTAGTAGAGATCTATTTAGAAAACTTGGGGGTAGTAGTGGTATTAATGGATGATTGTGGAGATTTCAAAATATACTAATCAATTGATTTGTTGGCTTGTTGGACTTCAAGGTCTGCAGTGAAATCGGGATCTAGAATAGTTTCGTATATTTCACTTTCAGACTTCGTTTCAAATAATTAAAGACCAAATTTCTCATCAAAGGGAAGATCTTCTAAAAATAACCACTCATCAGGACATGAATTAGCTTTAAGTAAAGGTGTTTGACTAACTGAACTTTATTATTTTTTAGGTTTTCTTCAAATCAGGTTGGGATTATCAACTACTAGGGGAGGATTGGGATCTAGATTAGCCCTAGTAAAATGAGTCTTCCCAGAAGCCAGAATTTCAACTTTTTTATTGTTTTTGCACGATTTTTCAATATAAATTCTAAAAAATGACTTTAAGAGGCTCAAAATACAGAATTAGAAAGTTCTTAAAGATTTATTAGGATTGAGGAATTGATGGTTCCTTAGTGGAGTCGCCACTATGTTATCACTCAAAATTTTCTCTAGAAGCTATTAGAAGAAAGAAAATGACCGAGGTAATCACAAACCAACTTTTAGGCTTAGGCTTTAGCCAACCTAAGTCCAGAGAGGGCTCTCTCTATATGATTTAGCTTTGTTTTGCGGGGATATTAGGCTAGTCCTTAAGGTTCAGGGGGTTTTTTATTTGTATTGAATATTTGGTGGTGGGGTTCTTTAAACATATGGATAGAATGGTCTCTAGACCATTAGGCATATGGAGTCAAGAAAATAGCAGCTGGACTAGATCAACTCATTAAAGGGAATGTTCAAAGGGCAAGATAGTAGAGTAGAGTGCAGGTCTTTAGGCCGGAGGGATGGAAAATGTTTTAACTAGGGTGAGAGAGTAATTAAGAATTCTCAGACTGGGATTGAAACAAAGAACAGGAGGGTAATCAGAAACAAAGGGCAATTAAGAATCCTTTGCTATAGATTAAAAGAAACAACCTGAACTAAGGATCTATTAATAATTCCTTAACTTAGATTATTTGTAGAAAACATGTAATTGTCTAATTGTTATAACAAAGTGTAATTAAAAAAATTCTGAAACAATATTCCAATTATGGCATTCATATTTAGATCAACAGTATGAAAACCTTTAAGAGATAACAACAATGTGAGAATATACTTGTCTACGCTTCGCTCTGCACATAAATCCTTTGAAATATTGGGTCTTTATTCATCAATCTAGCTTGTTGGCTCAGTCAATGCTCCAATGGCTTTGCAGTCTTTCAATTAAGAAGTCTATAGAAATGTCTAAGAAATCCACCTACATACTTCGAATTGTGAAGTATTTATACTAAGGTGTTATTACAAATATCTCAAACTGACTTGAGATTTAATCTAGGAAATAGAAAATATCTTCTCGTAGGAAGATAGAGACAGCTAATGAGTTGCTTTCATGATGTCCCTTTTATTGTGATATCACTGGTTGTTATGGTTTTCTTTTAGCTCTTTATGCTCTTTGTTGTTGAATTCATCACGTTGGAGGATTTAATTACTTCTATCTTTCATCTGATACTCTCTGTCACTGATACTATTTCACTTGGATGACCTGTCTTTATCCTTTACTGTGTTTCTCCCTTTTACTGTTACAATTTACCTTTTACTGTGTGTTTTGACAGTAAATTCTTCTGTTTTTTATGTGTCTCAGCATAGAGAAGTGGATTTTGATCAAGTCTCTGAATGTTTCATCTGTTTATCTTCTAACTACATCTTTGGTCTGGTTCCTATGTTTTGAATGTCAATTATCTGTATGATTGTCTTCTTCTCAGCTCTGTGTGTCACTGTCTTCATCTTCAGCTCCTTGTATAATTGGTCTTCTTCTCGGATCTGTGTGTCACTGTCTTCATCTTCAGCTCCTTGTATAATTTGTCTTCTTCTTTGGTATATAGGATCTTAATAGGTTTCTTGGTAGAGTCTTGGAGTAAACAAGTTCTGTGACTAGTATCAAAATTGTTTGTCCAAGCTCTCGCTTCGGCTGATAACCTAAAAAAATCCAACAATAATTAAGAAGGCATCGGTCTGCATGGAAGCCAATTGATGGCTTTTTTTGCAAAGGGATGGTTGGGAAAGGTCTTGGGGCAACGTTTTGGATGTGAATGGAAGTGGAATTGCATCGTAGAGGTTTAGGGTGGCGATGAAGGATTTCATGGGTTTATATAGTTAAACGGCTGAAAGGTTTGAAAATACGGGTTTTCACAGTTTTAAAGTCTAACAGGTGGCTTTTCAAATATGGCGCGAACTTCATACTTACGGGGGATAGGTGGTTTATCGAAACGACAAGGAGTTGGTTTTAGGAGTCATCACACCGCTTTTATGGCATGGGAGGTTTTTAGGAGGGGTCACCTGATCTACATCAGGGCCTAACACATAGCCATCGGGGGTTGAGGGAAAACCGCCTTATTGGGCAGGTAAAGGTCGAGTATCGGGCTCGGACGATATGGATGTGGTCCGTTAGATTTGGGATATTGCAATCTGATGGTAGTCGAGTGGAGAAGGTGCACGGAGGGAATGAATGGGATTTGAGGGGGAGCCCAGGGGTTTAATCGCAACGGTTTGGAATTAGCTTAGGGATTAATCATGGGATAATCGATCAGGCGGGGCTTAATCATGTGTTTTGGGGATCAGGTGAGGTTATTCAATGGGATTAACTTAGTTTTAATGGTATTAGGTAAACTAAGTAAAGTTGTAGTAGGATATGGGTAGTCTATATAGTTTTTATTTAAAACTAAGGGTTGGGGTATTTAAATAGGGATTTAATTATTTTAAGGGAAAAGGGTTATAATGGGATTTATATAATAATGTTAATAAGTAATATGAAATGAGTGGGCGAAGTGATTTTTTCTAATTGAAAGGGTTAAAGTGTAAGTATTAGCGCACTTAGCTTTATATACGCTCAATACTTAGGATAAAAGGATTTTAGTGGGTTTTTGAGCGAAAAGGGATTTACTTGGGGGGGTTCACTTTTCTTAGGTAAATGGTGTTTAAACCTTAAGAAAAGGGGTTTTCTTAGGGTGATGAGGGAAAATGGATTTTATGAAGGGGGAATGTGTTTATGAAGGGGATTCTACCAATTGATTCCCTAAGCCATTAAGCCGAGGGTTCGGTCCCTCCAAAAGTCAGAGAAATTCTCTGAGACTCTTTGACTTATAGGATTAAAAGTACTTAGAATATACTTGTAGATAGGAAATTAGTAAGTAAAGGGGAAAAGTGAATGAAGGGGAGTTAATCACATGAACTTTTAAACCTTTGTCTTTACTTTCATAGTTGATCATACATGTTGAAAGATGTATCTAAGCATGATGCATGTTCTTTGATCCAAGTAACTTTGTAGTTCAGCAACCTTTCTTTTATTTACCCATTTCTTACATCTAACATATTTTCTTCATTTCTTTGGGTTAATTTAGGCTAGCAAACCCTTATTCACCTATTTTTATTTAGGGAAGTAAACTATCTAATTCTAACCTTATATCGTCCAAGGGCTCAGATTAAGCTTATGAGTTCCTTTTATTTTTTCTACCTAACTATGATCTGCCAAGATTAAACTATTTGGTCAAATTTTATTCTCTATTCTATAAATAGAAAATTCAAATCATGGAATAACCAAGATTAAATTGTTTGATTACCATGTATTTTGGCATGAATAACAAGTTGCACACAATCATTTTTATGGGTAAAAGTAAATAGTAGTGGCATTTAGACTTGCACACTTTCATGGTCTTTTGTTTTTGGTGTTCATATATTTTTATTTTTTTTGCCTTCTCTTATTATTTTTGTCCTTTGATTTTTCTTTTAGGACATACCCTATTTACATTTTTTATTTTTTTATAATATGGAAAACATTTGCAGAATGCAAAGGTATGTACAATGTTACAAGGCTTAACCTTAATCATTGAAAATTATGACTCCTATTGGTATAGGAACCTAACACCATAGAAGCCACTATTATTAATGTTGTGCCCTTATATTATTATTGGTATGTAGTCCCTAGTTATATTTTGTTCCTTTAGACTCCTATATATACCAAGGACATGTTGTCATTTGAATAATCCAATAATTGTTCATTTATGTGATGTAAAAGGGAGTTTCCCTTTCGAAGTGGCTTATTGTCAAGCCATTGATTTAGTTCTTCTTATTTTTTTATGTTATTTTGATCTAGGTACATAGCACATCACTTTACTCTTTGCTATAAAGAATAGAATGGCAGGATCAATGTTAAGTTTAGTTGGAAAATATGGTAAATTGTTTAGTGTAGTTCCCATGAGATATTTTTATTTCAATAGATCTACAGTTGATGTACAGATTTGTAATGGTACACCATGAACTTAAAAAATTAAAGGATATCCCCTTAAGGAGGAACTATGTTGTAGAACCATGATATCAGTAAGATACTCCTACGAAGCCACAAATATTACTACACCCTCTAACGTCCCTTATGGTTTGCTAGTAGATCAATCAAAAAGTTGTAATATTGTGGAGGTTTTCATAAGACTGGGAAGTCCCAGGGATTCCATTGTTTCACGAGTCATTACATTAATATTGGCACCAAATTCAATCAATTTTTTGGGAATAACTATGAATTTAATTTGTACATTGACTATAGGGCTATTGGGATCCGAATATTTTTCAACAAGTACTCCCCCCTCATAAGGTATGACAATTGTCTCATGACCTATACCATCAGAACATATTTCCTTCTTTTATTAAGTCTTCTTACATATAATTCCCTTACAAGTTTTTGAGTAAATAGGAATGTATTTAATTTCTCAGAACATTTTCATGCGAACACCCACATTTTTTATTTCACATAAGAAATCAAATTTGGGCTTGGTGGTAGGTTTCTGTATATCCAAACTTTCGAGGTAAGAAGGAACCTAGGCTTCCAAGAAACATTGCTTTTTTATTGAGGTAAAAGAAGATTGAATCAATTTCATTTATTCATTTCGTACTTCCTCATTACAGTGTTCAATTTTCATATGAGGAGTTACTTTATTCAAGGTCTTCTTTGATATAAGATGGATGTTGTGACAATCGAGAGAATATATGGAGTAAGTGGGGTAGGTGAAAATCCCATAATATCATGTTGGTTGAGGTTCTTACCATTATTTAGGTTAGGAATTGGTTTTTTACGAATTTTAGGTCGAGGAGGAATTGATGTGGATGGTTGCATTAGTGGAGAACGAAGAAGTGGCATAAGGTAAGATTGCAATGGGGCTTGTTGATGGCACCTAGGGATGGATTCCTCCATCCATGTGGCCAAGGATGGTTTGGTGGGGGAGCCATCCATGGTTGAGTGAGAAAGAACCATGGTGATGAATAATATTGCACTAAAGGGTTAGTCTGATATGAATTGTATTAATTTTATTGGTTTTGAATCATACCTTGAGGTTTTGATTACCATGGATGCTTTCGAGAGCTGAAACATAGTTTATTTGGTTCTTCAGTTTCCTAATAGACAAAATTTAATCTAGGATGGGATGGCCACTTGTTTGTATCATGTCCTTCACTACATATTGCACAAACCTCAATGTGATCCAATGAGAATTCCTTCAATAGGTGCTTTCTTCTACACTGGATAAATATTTCCAATTCTAGTTTTGCTTCTCCCTTCTTATTGTTTGTGTGTAACATGTCCAATTTGGAAATCAATGAACTAAGTATGTCTATTTAAAAATTTCTAAAATACTTCTAATATCAACCCAAGTAATCCCATTATCAATTGTTTTTCCAAATCATGTTAATATGCCTCTTGGTCCTTTGAAAATATTTGAAGTACTTGTAGAATATGTTTGACATAACTCAGTGATGCCACTGGAAGAATACTAGGAGACATATCCTTCATCCATCAAGTTTAAAATCTCAATATATTCATCACAGATTCCTCATAGTAGCAAGACATGTGGTGTCCCATGAACCAAGCCTCCTTGTCTTTCCCATTGTAAATTGTAGTTGAATTTTTCATTGTTGTCTTCAAGGCTTTCATCCTAATTTTGTGTCATCCTAAAGAATTCCTCCCCCTTTATTTTTCTTTAAAATAATGTTGTTATTTCTCTAAGAATTGAAATTTTATTTGTGCCTAGGATGTAGATGTTGTTACTACCAAGGCCCATCAACCAACATATTGTAGTATTCTTGAGTGTAGTAGGGAAAGCCTCATTTTTTAGAATCCTTCACATATTCATAGCTTCTGCATAGAACATAAAATTCAAAAAGGAAGGTATCATGATATTCTTGATAATACATGGAAGTTACGCAAGGTTGAGTGTGGGATATTCTTTATCTTGGCCTCTTCATTTGACTCCAAAATAGGGAATCCAAAGGCAGATGTTACTTTCTTGACAATCTCATGTGCAATATTTTCTTGAGAAATGCCATCTTTTTCCATAAGTACTTTAGGAGAGTCGAGAAATATTAGCTCTTCAAAGTGGAATTATGTTTTTTCTCCACGACCATGGGTCTAGGATAGAGTCTTAAAATATATGACGCTACCAAACAAAGAATCACAACGATACTACTTTGCACATTGAAATATAAATAGCACTAAATATGCTAGTACACAAAATATAGAAAGATTTTTACAATTTTAATCCACCTTCTTTATGTTAATCAGACTTAATAATACAACAGTCTAGGGCTCCTATACCAGGGTAATGACCCTCATAAAGCCACTGATACAAGATACAAAATTTGGGCTTGGCGTCAGTCCATCGACAAACAATCTGCCCTCAACAAGATACTATGACCATCTTACTAATGTATTCAACTCTATCAAGTCCTTTTGGTCATACCCTATACCTTCCCAATCCATTGGCTCCTTATTTGTAGCTCCTACCTCTATCAATGCTCTAATTCCATCTGGCCACTGAACCTCGGTTGTTAATCTTTTCTCTAGTTGTGCCTTAGTCCATCAAAGCCACAACACATTGAGATTATTGTCGAGTTATTCATAGCTCCACATGTGAACAACTCTCAACTACCCATTTCTACTCCTCAGCTACTCAAGGACCTCATCCCACTGTGGTCTTCCTTCTTGTACCAATGAAGACCAACAAAGGGCACAGAGGGTTTCCACCTATCACTGCAAGATGTCCATCTCCCACAATGAACACAGTCTAGGAGGATTTCCCATCATCTGTTGTAGAAGTCCTTCTCCACACACAAGTATAGGGATACTCAACTACTCCTCTAGTTCGTTAACCCTTGAGCTCAGAAACTGCCACTCTAGCAACTACCTTTGTCCATCAAGGTGTTTCACACCGAGCTCCAACTTGGACACTATCACATTGTCTTCTAGTAGACCATAAGTTCCCAATCCATGTTCAGACTTGGTCCACTCTCACGCTACCCTCCAACATTCCACGAGTGTCCAATACACATTGTAGAATCTACACCTAGATAGGGAATCCCCACACCTAGGAGACCCTTCTATTAGCTGCCAATGCACTTCTCCACAATTTCCCTTTTCTCTATAATAGAGGATTTATTACACAAATATAGCCTCCAATGTACTCCTACAACATTTGCCCACTGATTAGGGCATCTGATAGTCCATGTCAACCCAATCACTTGGCTACTATAGTCTTCATCAACATGACATCCATTCACTGTGAGATTTGATACTAGTTGGGGTATTCAAAACTCCATGTTAACCCCAACACGTGGCACCCACAAGCTGCTTGATAACTGATCCAAATCACCAATCTTCACTGTGGAAGCTATCCACTAGTTAGGGCTTTTGACCTCCATGTTATCCCTCCCTCCTTGGCTTCCATAGGTTGCTCATAAAGCGATCCAAAACTGATCCATGAAACAAGGATCCAACACAAGACAAAACTACTCTAAGACTCATATATCATTGTTGTTATGATTGTACCTAGTTAGGGCACCAAGCCTTCTGCAACAACCCTCACAAAATACTTAAAGATTCCCTTGATATATTGCATCTTCCCTTCACAATCTTACTCTGCTTCTACATTGAATTTATGGGCACTAAATAGCCCACAAATATCCCTTCGCATGCCTTGTCATGAGGTGTTAAGGCATACAACTTACCACACCAATCTTCAAGGGTTTTTCACATGCACAAACAGAGATTCCTATCCCTTAAATGCACTCCTAACAGACTTGGAACACAACTCCTCTTCCTTTCCCCTCTAGCAAACATCCTTGGCCTTCCACCCAGCAATTTGTTCACCCTATCATAGCCCTGAAATAATCACTTGTTGTTGCGCTCTCATGCCCTCCTTTGCTGCAGCCCAAAACAGAGAATGTCCTTCTCTCCAACAAATTGTTATCTTGTGTTTGTGTTTCACAAATGGATGCTCAAATGCCTCCTCCTCACCTATTATTTATACACATAATAGGGCTCCTCCTAAATGTCATGCTTGGGGCTTGTACAAGTGTCACAAGACTAAATAACATTAAGCCGACCTTGACACTTCTTGTGCAAACCCACACTTTGACTTCAAAAATTCATAGCCTCATTTATGGAGCTTTGATTTGAGTGATATTCGAAGCAATGGAATTGGCATGCCAAGCTCTATCACCTAAAATTTTATCATGCTCAAATTCTTCATGGTTTTGGCCCAAATCCTGATGGGTGCAAAACCCCATGCTTGGGTTCCAAGGCCACTTGTGGATATTCTTCCTCCAAAACCTCGATCCTCAAGGGTTGGAGTACCTCCCAAGCTACAAAAATCAACAAATTTCTCATTTATCAGATGTTAAGGGAGAGGATGGTGCAAAAATATGAAGCTTGTACAATTTTAGGTCCCTAAATAAAGGGTTCAATTTTCTTCTTGGAAAGGAAGCTTATGGTAGGAGTTAAATAGTTTAGATGATTATGTCCTTTGTCCCTTTGATAATGTCCTAAATTGTTTGTCTTATGGGATTTTTAGTGGAACTAATGAATATATCTTTTTGATCTATAGCTTTGTGCATGGAAAAGTTAAAAAGAAATTCTTTCTAAAACAAAAAAATTTTGAAAAGAAAAACCTAAATGTAACACATCACACTAATTATTTTAAGAAAATCCGTTGATTAAATCAAACAACAATGATACTATTGATAGTTCCCTGCCTATGGTGCCAAAAATGATGGGTTCTTTAATTACCTCCTAATTAGTTAGTAGATAAATGAGGAATTGTACATTTAATGATCAATCTAGTTTTCGTATGGAACTTGCAAACTATTGTGCACTTTATATGCTAGCACTATATTGTTAAATGTCAATTGATGCCAGCCTAAGCCGATAATACCCACATTATGTAGATAAAATTGCATGTCACTGGTCCCAGGCCTTAATCACCTGATCCATGGTGAAAAACTTCACAAATAAAGGCTTAAGGCTTCTTAATTTAAATCTCATGTGGAAACATTATATTTGACAAACCTAAAGTCTAAACTTTAGTAAACCTTTTGAGCAGAACTTTATTCAACCCTCCTTAACCTTGGTTAATTCTTAAAATCCCCTCATCTTAACCATACCATGGTTAGACTTTGTTACACTCGACTTAAACCATAATTCATTAACCTGCTTTATTTTTATTATAACCCATATAATAGAAATACACATAAAACACATTTAATCTTACCTTTCTGCCACCTTACACACATATTGACACTCACCTTTATTGGTTCAATCCTCCACTATTGATTTCACTCCACCAAATCAACGACTATCACACAATCTCCATTCATCCTCCACAACTCAAATAACTTTAACTCGCATCCATAAACTTCTCGAGTCCACACAGGCCGTTAACCAGCACATACTTCTCCACGCGACCACCATCCAATCATGAACCAATGAACGGTCTCAATCGCTTGAATTCAATCAAGGTTTAAGCCTGTTGAATAAACTTTCATCGTGTCCACTTTTTCCACAAACATTATCACACTAACTCTTCGTCGTTGATCTTACCTTTCAATCTGACAGTTGTTGGTTCACCCGATCAACAAACATTATCGGTGATCCTCCACCATTGATCAAAGCATAATTGATCCAACGGTTAACAGCGATATCGGATGGGAATCTTGTGCAACGTTTACCCGCCCGATAAAGTGGTTTTCTCTCTCCACCCGAGTGCTATGTGTCGGTCAATAGATGGAATCTCTTGGAATTTCAAAAGACCGTTGACCACTTTTTATTCACCCAATAAACAACTTCACTAATAAACCGCTTTTCTTCCTTGACTAACTCATGAGATTATTGGTGCGTGATGACCGTAGATCTACGGATCTATCGATTGGACGATCTAGATCTATTCCTCCACCTTGCTTCTTCCGCCATCAATATACATCAATCTAAACTGATATGACGATTCCATGTACAATGTCACTTCATTTCTTTGTCCTTCCTATACTTCATTTTTATGCCATTTCTCAATGTTTCTGTGATTTTTGGTTTCTTCGTGGTTTCAATATTTAGTTGTCTTGCAACACAACTCCCTCTTGATTTAACTTTGCATGCTCTTAACACAGTCACTCTTGAATCTCGACTATGATCCTTCGAATGGATTCAAGCAATCCAATACGACCCTTCATATCACTTCTTCTCTGTGTTCTACTCGAACTCCACCTGCATACATATACTATGTAGAAACTCTAGTTTTCACACACAATTCATAACTCCATTAATCAATACACACCACAAAATTCATAATTGAATTCTCTGTATTGATAAATAAATATTTACATACGAGTCTCTGTCTCTCTAGCCTAATATTCTAATCAGTGGCCTCCGTTTTCCTACCTACCCGTAGGCTTATAGTCGAACCCTCTAACTATGTAACTAGCTAACGCCTAACTAACTAACCCCTTTCTATGCCTTTTAGGATTACATTTACATAAGAGGATTCTATAACCAATTCCTGGTTTAGAGCCATAAACTTATCAACAAAATCCTAAAATCTCATTTTTATCCCTAAGGATCCTCTTTAATCGACAAATCATGAAACCAACTCCTAATCTAAGATTTACAACTAATTCTCAAATCTTTCAACTATCCTAAATCTCTCATGTTCTCTAACATTCGAGAACATTTACAAATATGCCTCACAATACTTAATTAATTCCTATTCTCATTAAAATCACTCAAAAGCCTAAGTAATTACATTAATTTTAACACTTAGGAAACCAAATTCTTTAAAACACAAGACCCCCCCGTGTCTACTAAAATACAATGATTCTTTTGAGCTGAATGCTCCTGCATCAGACTCCCAAAGTAGAAAACATTCATGATCTCCTGATCATGTGTCTTCATATGTTGATAGAAAACCTCCACGGTCCCAAAATTTAGTTTTTAGTTGTTTGAATTCTCTACACCTTTGATGATGTTGTATGTTTGTTTTCTTCTGTTTCATCTTGCTCTCCAGGTCAATCAGGTTCAAGTTCTGATTGATCATCCTTCCTGTTGTCATTTCCCTCATCTTGGACTGTTTCATCATCAACTGCCATAATTCTTCAATCTCCATCTCCAGCACATCCTTGGATTGGTCTGTACTCTGCCACTTACTGTCACCTCTTTCTCTTTGTTTTAGGTTGTTGTTGTTGTTCACTAACTCTTCGAAAAGTTTTTCTTCTCTTTGAAGTTGTCGAATTCTAATTGTCACCCTTTCATCCTTACCCTCTTTCATGATTATCTCCTTCTGCATTGAATCTTGACTTTCTAGCATTCTCTCCAGCAATTGAACATCTATGTTGCATGCATTAAATTCTTCCATAGAATCCTCTTCTACCATCTTTACTTGGTTGCTCATCTGTGCCAAATTTCCTCCAACATTTGCAACTAAACCTGTACTCACAAAACAATTATTAACATAAAAAACATAAGGCCTCAGTGCCTCTTCTTCCTTTAGCAACACTTCAGTATGTTGCTCTGATTTCTCCTCTTCTATCAGCACATCAGTATGTTGATTCAACCTCTTTAAAGAATTCTCTAAAGTAATCTCAAGACTATCAGTTAGTCTTCCCTCCACATCATCTGCTCTAATGATTTCTTTCTACTCTTGTCCACTGTAGTGAACTCCTTCCTCTGCAATCACACTGTCATACTCAGAATTTCCAAGTAAATACTCTAGCAACTCAAGTTCTTTGTGAAATTTCATAATTACTTCATCATTACTTATGACTCCTACATTTATACTTAAATTATCAATTTGAAAATTACAGAGTTCAACAATCTCAACCTTTGCTTCACACATCAGTTCTTCAGACTGAATTTCAACTCCTTCTTTCACAAGAAATTGTTATGGTCTTGTATCAGATTCAAACATCAATGTTTTACTAAAGTCTTTCTGATGTTCCAAGTCCTCTACATCACTCAGAAATATTTTGACAGTCTACTCTTCAGCCTCTTCAAGCCCTCCACATGGTTTATTGATATCCTTCTCCACTTCTTCTTTTAGAACCGAATTTAGATTATGCCTGTCTTCTTCCTCCTTGATGACAATATTAGAAAATTGTCCTTCTTTACATGTTTCACCTACAAACATACACAAATCATCAGATTTAAAATCATGTGACCTTTCGGTCTCACTTGAAGTTTCAGTCTTCAAGTCCTCATCTTCACCTAGAACCTCACCCTATTCTAGTTCACAAATGGACACTTCCATTTCCAACTCATCTTCTCTAAGTTTTCCCATCAACCACTTCACTTTCTTCTATTGTAGCCTTCTCTATGACTTAGACCACTTCACTGGATTTTCCTTTAATACCAAACCTAGTCTTTGGTTTTCCTCAAGTATCATCCTTAATACATTGAGTTGTTCTTTCATCTCAGCAATCTCTTTGTCAATTTCCTCTTGACTCATTCCCTTGCCATTTACCTTGGCACTCTCTTTCTTCACTTGGTGGCCTTTCTCTGAACCTCTGCTATGACTATTAGTAGTCATATTTTCCTCCATCTCTATGAGTTCCTTACTCAATCACTATGAGTTGCACAAGTCTCTACAACAAAAAGTCCTCCCTGTTGCATGATACCTCACTAAGCTTCTCTCCTCTGAGCTTAGTCTTTTTGCATCTATTTGGTTCTCTCCTCTGAAGCCATATGAGCACTCCAGGCTATAGACTTCAACTCATCTACCCTTTTGAGAACATAATTGTCCTCTTGTATTTCAAAAACAAATGAAATACTAGGTTCTGCCACTCTATCTCAAAAACCTTTATTGGCTTCCCTCATCACTGCTCTTCTTGTTGTGATCTTCTTTCTGATATGGTTCATTAATTTCTGTTACGTGCATATCAATGATAATTAAACCAAATATCATTTCTAGCTTTCAAAATCTTATTGTTCAGTTTCCTTCTAAGAACACTCTTTTCCTTTCTATTCAACTTTCAGTTGGATTATTCAGGTTCACTTCCACCTGTTTATCTAATCTTTCATTGACTTTGTTCTTTAGAACATATACAACATTCCTTGACTATCTACTTTTGTTGAGCCTCAAAACTGCCCTTTCCTTAGCAATGCTTCTCATCCATTTTCTTTGTTTTTCCATGAAGAAAATGCATCCCTATCGTCAGTAACCAGTAGACATTTCCTTAAGGAGAACATTTTAGTGATTTACATGTTATGATTTTATGTTTTTCTGTTTGAATAAGTTTTTTTCTTTTAGCTACAGAATGCAGCCAATTCTGTAGCTAATTGGTTGTTCCACAACTACTTCCATGCTTTAACAGGTTCCAGGTGTCATAAGGAGAAAATACTACATGGGTAGCTTGGAAATCATCATGGATCGTGTCCTATTCACCTAGCCTAGGTCGACAAGGAAGATGGTACAAGACTCCAATCAATGGAGAAGTCAAACATAGAGACCGAAGGCAACAGGACTTTGTTTTGTGGATAATCATGTTTCACAGTGATGGGATCCAAAACAACTTCTTGAACCCACGGACTCCAACAACCATCTGTGCAACCAAATCCAATAGCCATCATCTTAGATTTATGTCTCCAGCAACCAAGGAAGAAAATTTTGTGTGCCTGTCTACTATGTGTTTTTGGCTATAGCTTATTTTTCTCCACAAACAGTTGCATAATTTTCTTATAAATACCTGTGTAAAGAACTCAAAACCAGTTCGAATTTCCTCGTGTATTAAGCTTAGACTACTGCTCTGTAATTTTGAAAAACTCATTTCCTGTGTTTACTTTTAATATGAAAACCACAAGCTTTATGGATATGTGAAGGAGTTTCTTTGAGTTTGATTAAGCATGCATAACTTGATCAATTGTAGAGGGCCCCTGTGCTGATTGAGGTTTTATTTCATTTTGTTTTATATTTTCTAGTTAACTGTTAATTCATCATTTCTTCCACAGTATTCATAATCATTTTTCATACTAACCTTGTTTATAATGCAGTCTTTATCATTTTCTTACTAACACAGAATAGCTTCTTTTAGTGTAGAATAGTTTTCTCTTTGCTTAATTTCTGTCTAGTTTTTATTAGTAGTTAGAAGTTGAATTCAGTAGTGTAGAGTAGTTTGTTTCATTTGTTGTTTCATTAATCTTCAAGTTTTCAATTAGACTAATCAGTGCCATTATAGTTCTTTCCATTTTGTTACTAGCGCATTGACTCATGGTGTAGATGAATGTTTCCTAAAGAGCCCTTTTAGTTGATAACTCATCTTAAACTAAGTGGTTGAATACTTCATTCATGCAATGATTCTTTTCTTCATTTTTACATTTATCTTTTCTTAAAATAATGAAGTACATAATTCCTCAAAATGTCATCACAAGGAGGTTTTTCTCCCAAAATTGTGAGGCAGAGTAACTAAGCACTTCATTTAGTTTTGTTTCTATAGTATATTAGTTGCAATTTCATTTTCAGTCTTAATATGTCAAAATAGGGGCAGAGAGGTCATTTTTTGAGTGTTTTTGACCTCCTAGGGACTCAAAACTTGCCCAAACTTCTTGGCCATGCACTAGAAATCATGATTTTTCATGTTGATCCAAAAATGCAAACCATTCTTGATTTGGAGCTCCCAATCCTAAGTGTCGCGCTAGTGGCGCGGCGCACAGGGAGAAAAACCCTGTTTTGTGCCCAAAAGTTGTCAAATGACAAAAAATGCCCCAAAAATGCTCTAAATTTCTTGGCCATGCACCAGATGTCATGATTTTTCATGCTGAATCCAAAAATGCAAACCTTTCTTGATTTGGAGCTCCCTATCATAAGCGTCGCGCCCTGAGCCTGTGCATAGCGCTTTTTGTAGGAGAAGTTTGGAGGCCTTCCCGGTGTCCAAATTGGGTGCAGGATAGCTTGTTGTAAATTTATTTGAGTTGAATTTCCAACCCAACTAGAATGTTTCAATTTGGAGTTCATTTTCCCTGTCAAAAATCAAATCTCCCAAGACTGGTCAAAATGTGCCCAGTGACACTGCCTCAAGGAAGAGTGTTGTTGCAGTCAACTTTTGAAGGTGTTCCTCAATTCCCAATTGAGCTCATGATAGCTCATTGGAAAGATATTTGTGTCTAGTTATCATTTTACTCATCAAGCAAGTCATTTGGCTAACCAAGCTAGGCAAAAACCTGATTTTCCCAAGGTCACTTTAGAGGTGCATCAATTCTCCTGAGGCAATTGTATTTTTGACATTTCTCTAAAACCATCACACGTGTGTAAAAAGTGGAGGAGGTTTTTCTTCCTTGGCATATTTTGGAAAATAACCTCTCTCGGTTTTCCAAAATTAATCTTTTCTTGCTCAAAAACATCATTTGAGTGAATTATTGAACCTTCCTCTGGCCTGCAAGTATTATTGAAGCACTTTGAGAACAAAAATTTGCAAACCCTAGACCTAATGACTGAAACGAGTATTGTCTATTAAAAGATCAAACATTGAATATCATGGACTTTAATAAACATTGATGAAAAGACCTAAGCCAGCAGGTGCAAGACATGAGGGGAATGAACTGACAAGACCCTTCCGTCAGATTATGGCATGCTTCTAGCGGAATGCAGCTAAGTGGATGGAGCGAGACACCAAAAAATGAGATGCAGAAAGAGTTTTGATCTGTGATGGAGGACTGACAATACCGAATCTAACATTGGCTCCAATGGGAGATGGTAGCTCCTTGGAGGTGCCAAGAACTGCAAATCTTTGGTAGAGTAGACAGTGCCTTCGTCCATTGGGCTATGGAGTCATTATTTCGACAAACCACACAAGACTCTGACTCATTTATTTACTGAAAGCTGACTCATACCAACTTAATTATGGAACCAACCTAACTGAAAAACTAACTCAATGCAAAAGGAAATGACTCATGACTGACTTAACTAAAATAAGAACTTACAAAACTTGTTTCAATGGCAGCAATCCATCAAGATTCGAGTGTTTCAAATCATGATGATAGCCACCTGCGTGCTAATGCAATATGTACAATCATCTGTAATGTGTGTTCCAATGTAACCAGTCAAGTAGATGCCTCCTTGATTGATTCTCCTGATCAAATCTTCTGGTCAACAACAGATACTGGTAACTGGGCTTCCAAAAACATAATTTACCATGATCTCCTTCCTCACTGAATATTGCAATAATCACCTTCACTACTGACTGCAAGAAATCTGCCATTGGATCCTGAAAAACATGAAGATTGACCTCTTGCTGGAAAAACCAGGTATCTTTTTATCTTGATTCTGGTCTTTCTTCATAAATAAGAGTATGTTCCGGGTCTTCAAAAAATTCTGAACAAGTGGATGAACACATCTCCTTTTCAAAGAACATTTCAAAACATGAGACATATGAGGAGGAATCTACAAGGGAATCCTGAATGCTCTGATCTTCTGAAGTCTAAATATATGGTAGGTCATCTTCATATGATATGTCAGGCAGATTGTCTTTGCATCTATCAATCATGAGAAAAGAAACAAATGATTCTTGAAACCCAACACAATCATTTATATCATATACCATAAATTCACCCGGATCTTTTTCACTTACTTGAACAAAATTTTCATCTTACTGTTCATGAGCAGACTGGACTACCTCTTTATGAAGGCTTTGATGACATGAGAACATTTGGATTCAAAACTCTGTTTTCTTCATTCCAGGTGATTTTAACAGTAAAATTATTTTTCATGGGACTTAGTACAAGGTTTTCTTGGTCACCATAATCCAAATCTGGATCTGAAAGGGTTGACTTAACATTATCACATTCTGAAAGTAGAACTGGACTTCCCTGCATGCTGTCTTCTTCTATGGACAGATCCAAAACGACACTTTTTCTTTCATCACTTTCAGCCATATGGAATTCTTCAACCTGCTGATCTATAAAGATGTTCACTAGACTGTCATCCATTTCAAAAGAGGAATAAGTTTCACCAACACTTTCTTGACCATGTGTGCGCTGCAAATCCGCTTTAGCTTGAGCTGGAACATTACCATGCAAGAGTTGATCTATCTCGTCTGCAGACAAAGGAGATAAGACCTTTTGTTTCCTTTTGCTCAAACAGTGATTGTCTTCATTAATTTCAAGTGAAGGTGTATATAAACATTCCTCATACTGTTGATCCACTTCATGTAATTCCTGTTGACTGTCAAGATGCAAAATTCTTTCATCTTCCACCGTACTACAATCTTGATCATGCTGAAAATTTTCATGATCGTCTTTACGCTGCTGAAAGGGATTTTCATACAGGGCTTCCATGATCTCATCATCCATAAAATTATCATCCTCATAGTATTTTTCAAGGCTTTCAATAAAAGTAGAAGCATGTTTCCAACAGTCATGAACTAGATTCAATGATGCATAAGAGTCTTTATATCTTTCAATGAACAGGGCATGAAAATCCTTTAAACAGTAAATACAAGCAACGGGAAAATTTTCATACCAAGATTGGGCTTCACCTTCCAGAGTGGCCTGGAATATCTTCATTAGGCAATCTTCGGGAAAATCAACTTTCAACTTGCAAATATGCATGTGAAATCTAACTAGATGTAAAGCAACGTCCTTCTTACCATCATCTTTAAATTTAGGCAGATTCCTTGACCAATCTACCTTCAGAATTTTATTTGGAAAGCCTGGAATGTGATCTCGGCTCATGGGAGCGTATCTTCTTGCAATCCGCTCCATTTTAAAAAAAAATCTCAAAGCTACTGATCCCTCTGCAGTGGAGTCACCATGAAGCACCGGTTGCTGGATTCTTCAGTGAAAGGAGTCACCAGGTGAATGATTTCAGCCGTCTTCTTATGTCTGATCGTTGTTCACCATCAACCATCAGATCTAAGCTTGATAGATGTACTGGGGCAAAACAATCTTCAAGCAAACAATTTTCCCCAGTGGAGTCGCCACTATGTTAGCACCTAAATCCGCCTTAGGCTGAAGGAAGACAAAATTTAGGGTAACCACAAACCACGCTCAGTCTGGTAGCTAGCCCTACCAGAACAGGAGAGGGCTCTCTCCGAGTCACGCTCAGTGAATATATAAATGATATGGCCTGAGATGACTTACAGTGAAATATAGATTTTAGGCTAGTAAACAAATATGGATACAAGAAACAAATTTTTATGAATGACCGAGTTTCTGGGATGTATGGGACCAACGGACAGCAATGAACAGAGAATTTAATACAAAGGCACAGATTACTTCGTGAGGTAAGACAGGCGAAAAGTCTAGCAATTTAGTTTGAAATAACATGGAATGGAGAGATTGCTTAGGATGGTGAAAACGGCATAAGTACATGAATCCTTTTCAACAGAAGAAAAACACACAGCGTGAAACTTTCCCACAAGAAGAGCAATAAAAATGAATTCTACCTTATCTTACTCAGGAAATTTCACTGGAAATGAATATTAATGAACTATGAAACATAACGAAATACATATGGAACATAAGGAAAACACATTTTCTACACTCACAACCACATGAATCTCATAAAATAGAGCCACTACCTTTCATTAATCCTCTGTCAAAATATACAATGAAGAAACAGATTTTATTTCCCACAGTCTCCCAGAAATTAAAAGCCAACCAACCATTTGCAAATGGTTTCCATACAATAAATAGAATATGCCATGAGGAAATAGAATGATCAAGATTTGGGGAGTTTTTCGAATCATTACAAAGTGGGAGTGGAAAGCCAACCATTAGCTACATGTGCAGCGTTACAAAAATGACAAATGGCTTGGGTGACTCCTCGCCTTCCTTTGCCACTTGGATTGAAGCCATACTCTAGTGAAAATACTTAAATTTTTCCTTAGGTGCCAAAAAAAGTGAAGTGTAGATGAGCGGGCCTACTTGGAGAAAGTCGCGAATCGAAATGTCGCGAAGCGGAAGAGATTTGGCCTTTTTCTCTATATGCGCCATGCCACTTTGGAGGTTGTTTTGAGGTACCTGCAGGAGTCCAAATTGTGCCCAAGTGTGTTTGTTAGAAATCCCTACCTGTCTACTTTCCAACCCAAGTGGAATTTCTGAATTTGGTGCTCATTTAGCCCTCCAAATATTCATTCTCCCAAGATTGCTTCCTGTGTGCCAAAATAGGGGGAGAGAGGTCATTGTTTGAGTGTTTTTGACCTCCTGGGGACTCAAAACTTTCCCAAAATTCTTGTACATGCACCATAAATCATTATTTTTCATGTTGAATCCACAAATGCAAACCATTCTTGATTTGGAGCTCCCAATCCTAAGCTTCGCGCCAGTGGTGCGGCGCACAGGGAGAAAAACCCTATTTTGTGCCCAAAAGTTGTCAAATGACCAAAAATGCCCAAAAATGCTCCAAATTTCTTGGCCATGCAGTAGAAGTCATGATTTTTCATGTTGAATCCAAAAATGAAAACCTTTATTGATTTTGAGCTCCCTATCATAAGCGTCGCGCCAGGGCGTGGCACATAGAGCTTGTGCGTAGCGCTTTGTGCAGGAGACGTTTGGAGGCCTTCCTAGTGTCCAAATTGGGTGCAGGATAGCGCGTTGGAAATTTATTTGCGTCTACATTCCAACCCAACTAGAATTTTTGAATTTGGAGTTCATTTTCCCTGTCAAAAATCAAATCTCCCAAGACTGGTAAAAAGGTGCCCAGTGAGGCTGCCTCAAGGCAGAGTGCTATTGCAGTCAACTTTTGAAGGTGTTCCTCAACTCCAAATTGAGCTCATGATAGCTCATTGGAAATATTTTTGTGTCTAGTTATTATTTTACTCATCAAGCAAGTCATTTGGCTAACCAAGCTAGGCAAAAATTTGATTTTCCCAAGGTCACTTTAGAGGTGCATCAATTCTCCTGACGTAATTGTATTTTTGACATTTCTCTAAAACCATGACACATGTGTAAAAAGTGAAGGAGGTTTTGCTTTCTTGGCCTATTTTGGACAAAAACCTCTCTCGGTTGTCCAAAATACATCTTTTCTTTCTTAGAAACATCATTTGAGTGAATTATTGAACCTTCCTTTGGCCTGCAAGTATTATTGAAGCACTTTGAGAACAACAATTTGCAAACCCTAGACCTAATGACTAAAATGAGTCTTGTTCATTAAAAGATCAAACATTGACTGTAATGGACTTTAATAAACATTGATGAAAAGTCATAAGCCAGCAGGTGCAAGACATGAGGGGAATGAACTGACAAGACCCTTCCGTCAGATTATGCGATCCAGGTGGATGTTGGTGGCCACCCACCTATCCCCTTTGGACCCCCGTAACTGTCTCTTTCATTTTTTCAGTTTCCGTAATTGTAGCACAAAAATTTACTATTTTTAGCAGTTTTTCGGGTCCTGAACTTCTGGAGCCGTTTTGAGGCCCTAAACGACGTTTTTTTGGGAAATTTGGGGGCAACTTGGGTCCATGGACCGATGTTTCCCTTCCCAAAGTGGTAGTTCTCGGATATATCTTTCTAACGAGCTATCATATGTTTCAAACGGAGATCGTATGCTAAAGTTACGTCCCCGGGAAATTGATGTACCAATTTACCCAAAATGGGGCCCACAATTTGGCGTTTCATCTTCTGGGGTTAGGTTTTGGAATGTGAAGGATTTTCCATTGTTTCTCAACAATAAAGAGGCCTTCGAGCCTCATTGTAACATAGTTTGGAACAGTTCAGAGGCATGTAGCCACCACATCTCTTCTCAGAGATAAGGTACCATCGCCCTAGCTGGTTTATTTCCATTTCTGGTTGTAAGCATATTTCAGTATTTTCCATTAATGAAATGAAGCATTATTTCCACTGCATCTTTGTGTATATGGTTATCTATGTATTTTATTGCATTCCTGTTTAAATCTGGATCATTTTGGCATGCTTCTAGCGGAATGTAGCTGAGTGAATGGAGCGAGACACCAAAAAATGAGATGCAGAAAGAGATTTGATGTCTGATGGAGGACTGACAAGACCGACTCTAACACCTGAAAATCATAATGATCAACAGCCAGAACAACAACCACAATAGCAACAAGCACCTCAAACACCTGAAAGTGGTGTTAGAAGATCTACCAGGATAAGTAGACCCCCTGAGAAATACTCTCCTTCATTGTATTATGTATTGTTGATTGATTCTAGTGAACCGGAATGTTATGAAGAAGCAGTGTAGGTAGAAACTAGGAAGAAGTGGGAGCAAGCCATGAAAGAAGAGATGGACTCCTTAGCACATAACCAGACTCGAGACTTAGTCAGGTTGCCTGCAGGTAAAACAACATCGCAAAATAAAAGGGTTTACAAGTTGAAGGAACAAGATGGAGGTAGAAAAAGGTATAAAGCTAGACTTGTGGTGAAAGGGTTTGCACAGAAAAAAGGGTATAGACTTTGATGATATATTTTCTCCTGTTGTTAAAATGACTTCACTCAGAACTATTTTGAGTCTAGTAGTAGTTGAAGATTTGCATCTTGAGTAGTTAGATGTAAAGAAAACCTTTCTCCATGGGGATTTGGAGGAAGAGATATATATGCAGCAGCCACAAGGATATGAGGTAAAAGGGAAGGAGAAACTAGTGTGCAAGTTGAAGAAGAGCTTGTATGGCTTAAAACAGGATCCACGGCAGTGGCATCTAAAATTTGACAGGTTTATGTCTGAACAAGGTTATACTAGAAGTCACTCTGATCATTGTGTTTATCTGAGAAGGAAAAATGATGGCAACTATATTATATTGTTATTGTATGTAGATGACATGCTTGTTGCAGGTTCTAACATGCAAGAAATAAATGCGCTAAAAAAAAAACTGGAAAACTCATTTGCAAGGAAGGATTTGGGTGCTGCAAAACAAATCCTTCGTATGAGAATAACTAGAGATAGGAAGAATCGCAAATTAACATTGTCTCAAAGTGAGTACATAGAAAAGGTGTTGAAAAGGTTTATTATGCAGAATGCAAAACCAGTTAGTATACCTTTGGCTAGCCATTTCAAAGTAAGTAAGGAGTATTCCAAGACTCAAGAAGAAATGGCTCATATGTCTAAATTTCCATATGCATTAGCAGTTGGAAGCTTAATGTATGCAATGGTCTGCACAAGGCCTGATATTGCACATGCAGTGGGAGTTGTAAGCAGATACATGAACAATCCAGGAAAAGAACATTGGATGGCAGTGAAGTGGATTCTCAGGTATTTGAGAGGTACCACAAATCAAGAATTATTCTTTGGTGATTTAAACATTGCTCTACAGGGATATGTTGATGCAAATATGGCAAGTGATAGAGATAACAAGAGGAGCACAATAGGGTATGTGTTTACTGTAGGTGAAACAATTGTCAGTTGGGTCTCAAAACTGCAAACTGTTGTTGCACTCTCAACAACAGAAGCAAAGTATGTTGCTGCTACAGAGGCTAATAAAGTAAGGATTTGGTTACAAAGGTTTTTGGATGAATTAGGTAAGAAGTAGGAGTTGGGCAGGTTATATAGTGATAGCCAGAGTGCCATACATCTTGCAAAGAACTCTGCATTTCATTCCAAGACTAAGCATATACAGCTCAAGTACCATTTCATACGGTTAGCGTTGGAAGATGGACAATTGAAGCTGGAAAAGATACACACTAGCCAGAATACTGCATATATGTTAACAAAAGTAATAACCAGGGAGAAACTGAGAATCTACTCAGTTTCAATTAGTCTTCAAGTATGATGAAGAAGATGAGAAACAACTAGGTCCAAAGTGGAGTCATTGTCCAGAAAATGAAGCAACGGTGGAGTTGCTATAATTAGTCTCCAAGTGGGAGAATTTTGGGTGTGGAGTCTGATTATCTTCGGTATTCAAAGGTATCACTACATTGGACCCCAGTTCGAAATGGGGCGGCAACACTGCCAATATTTGCTGCAGGGGGGGTCCGGGGGGGCAGCTACGACCTTTTGGGAGCCCCCCCTAGTGGGGGGATCGGGGGCAACGCCCCCAAAGCTAAGAATAGATGTAAAATTGCCTTGTAAAATGTTGTAATTTCATAGTCAATCTGGGTCGTTCATTAGACGGAGATCTGACGGTAGAAGTTAGGTTTAATTTAGGGTTTTTTTTCCCTAGAAGGCAACCCTTCGCTATATATGAGGGAATTGTATTGCATCTATGTATATCTGTATTCTGAGTGAGGAAGAGAGAGGAGATTGAGCGAAGAGAGAGTTATAGCGGATCTACTGTAGGTTGTATCTCTTTAGTTTGATGGATAATATAAAAACAAGGACTGGTTTTTTCTCCGTGGACGTAGCCCAAACTGGGTGAATCACGTATATTTGTGTCTCTCTTGTTTTATGCGTTTTTGTGTTTATATTTTTGCAATATTTTATGTGTTCCATTGCTCTGTAATATGTAATTTTCTAACAATCTATAAATTAAACTGGATTTTGCATCCATTTTTTAGAGGAGTTCTCACAAGGCAAGCCAGGTTACACTATTGGATCTTTTCAAAAATTAAATGAATGGTGGAATAACAGAAGTGTAAGGTTTTGTAGAAATCAAGGAGAAATTAAGAATTACTTGATTTGAATTTAGTGGAAAACATTAAAATTACCAACAACCAAAATAGGGTGCTCTAAGTAAAAAATCCTATTTATCACAATTTCTGTTGAATAATTCTGATATTTAGAATAACAGAGAAAGGAAAAAAAAATGTTTAAACAGATACATAGAAGAGACACATCGCCATTTGGTGCACCACATGAATCTTGTGAAAGGTGCTTGTATTATTTATGCTCCAGTACTTTGAAAAATACAATATGCAAAAGAAATTACATTCGGAAATCAACCCATAATACTTCAAACTTCGAAGTATTTATACTAATAATTACAAAAATCCTTTACAAAATCGATGTCAAACCGATAGAGTATTATTAGCCTAATTACAAATAATAATGATTCATTCTTGGTAGAAGAATAGGCCGCATAGGCAGCTGACAAGAAAGGTGGCCCTGTTTTAATGGTTTCGGTTGCTGAGTCAACCCGAAACTGTGTTGCGTTGTTGAACTATCTGTTGTGCTTGCCTTTCTTCACCATTGTTCTCAACGCTTTGCTCTTTTTTCCTGAAAATGGAGAACAACAACTATCAGATACACACAGATGAACATAACAATGAAATAATGTAGATAACTTGTAAATGTGGTAAAAAGAGTTTTATTTGAAAGCATGTAAGAAGATATCATATCAAGCTAAATGGATTTTCACACATAAATGCAGTTATTTCCCACTAAATGCCCACGAATGATTTGTTATCCCTTAGCTTTAATGCTCATAAATGTTTGTATCGTAGAAAGAGACGAAAGCTTCTAGAGTGGCGAGCCATTGTACTGCGATAATGGCGATTGTGCAATTTGCAAAGCAATATCGTAGATCGCAATATCGTAATATGTCTCTTTTACCTTTCTTACCTCGTGCTGTGTTTATGTGAGATGCGAGATGTGAGCCATTCATTAGTTGTTTCAAAACATAGCTAATTGCTAGGTTTATCCTATGTAAAAGAGCTGACGAACTCGAAACATTTACTTATAATATTTTAAGGTGTGGGTCGGGGTGTTAATCGCATTTTGCAATATCAGCTAGTGGTAAGTGCAAAATGTTTGTTTGGATTCTCGAAATGCGATGCGATAAAGGTCAAAACGCCATCACAGTTTCACATCTCGCAAATTTTGCAATATCATTTTAAAAGAGGGTCCTTTATAAGTGGTGATACGTGATGTGAGACTTAAGCCAAAAAGCTTAAGGACTTCTATTTTTGTCGGATTTTATGATAATTTTCGACCATAGAGCCCTTTATTTAAATATTTTATTAGATTTTCGAGGTTTAGAAAAGTACTTTGGTGGGTTTTAGACATGCTATATATGAAAAGGTAAGTATTTAGTAGTTCCCTAAAAAGGTTTTGATTGTTATCTTTTCTTTATTCCAAAAATAAAAAGAAATGCCTAAATGTTAAGTTTTGTTTTTGGATAAAAAAAATTTAAAGGGTCCCCATTTATTAACATAATATTAACTACTATCATTAATGAATGGGGGGTTGTTGAATACCACAACAATTTCACGCATAAAATACAATAGAAAACATATAAGTATTATAGTGAATTAATTGTGTGAAACATGGAACGTGAGTTAACTGTTAAATTAGGCTTGATACTGTGTGGAGTAACTATGTTGTTCTTGAACATGCTATTCTTAAATATGAATGACCAGTAGAATTAGAAATTTAGAAACATGATGCAGAGCATTATATAAATGTTTGTGTGTACAGGTTTTAAACTAATAATTTTAGCAACATGATGTCGTGTGTTGTATAACTATCTTTGTGTACAGATTATAGACAAATTATTTTAGTAATATGTTATAGCACGTTATACATCTGGCAGCATGTACAGGTTTTGGACATCGATGAATGGAGTTAGGGTTAGAATATAGGTAGTTGACTCTGTCAACTACCAAGTTTATTCCTCAAGGATGGAACAATATGGATATATAGTAAAGGCAACAATGCAATCACTGAAGAAAAGAAAAAGGAGAAAATTTTGCTTGTTAACTAGGGTTCATATTCGTATATCAAATTCAGCCTAACATAAGGGCGGGTTAGATTCTGAGGCCAAGATGAGTCCTGGCAACGGAGAAATCAGTCCATTAGTCTAGAAAATGGTCTCTCTGACATATAAAATTTGGTAGAATAAAACACAGGTAACAAGGTCACTATATTCACTGGTAAACTGCGAAAATACACAAACTATGCTATAGTAAACAATGGTATAACTTAAATTGTAAATAAATTCTTTAACCAGAAAGAAAAGCACTATTGTATCATTGATATTAACAAAATGCAACCAGTCCTTAAATACATTGCCATAAATAAATATCTAAGAGAAATTGTAATAAATGGTAATAGGACTATCACGTGATATTATGTCCAAAATTAAAAATAAGAGATAACAAATTACACAATTGTGAAGGGTCATAACTGTTGGAAATATTGAGAAGTGGGTGAATCAATATTTCTTTTCAATTGTTACTTTACCAGTTAGATCACTTATATTTAGAACACAAAATGAACAATAGGAATAAATTCTTTTATTAATATAATCTTTGCAATGAATCAAGTACAATGTATATAGGGCTCCAACCCTAGATGAAGACACTGATCTTGAAACTCCCAGGCTCCAACCTGTTGCCAAGCACCAACTTGGACTTCCAAGGCTCCAACCTTGTTAATTCTGATGCACCAACCTCAAGGGATCCAACCCTATATTTGGTACAGGCTCCAACCTGGTTTCTTAAGGACTTTGATCCTCTAGGGCTCCAACTCTATTGTATCCAAGGCACCAACCTTGAGTTTAGGAGCACCAAATCCAAAGACACCAATCTTATATTTGCCAAGCACCAACTTGGACTTTCCAAGACACCAACCCCAAGGGATCCAACCCTTAGCTTCACTTTGTCAAGGTATTTTTAGTTGTACTTCACGGCTCCCCAACTCTTATTTGCAGAGACTTGTCAATCTTCAGCTTCACTGTAATCTCCACAATACATCGTCAACGACAACCTTGTTAATTAGAATGTATCGCCACCGCACTTCATTGTACCCAAGCAAAGTCTCCAAATCACCTCATGATGTCTTCAATGCATCATGGTCTTCAAGGGTGCCTTAACAATGCTCTCAAATATCTCCTTAATAGGTTTTCTCTAAGTCCTGCCTTAATATCACACAAGGATGCTTCACAAATCTTAAAAATCTGAGGTCAAATTGTGTATCAAGGCTTTCCACAAGAGCTCAAGATGACCACTAGAAATAACCCACAAAAGACTGAATTCAGGGACAAGTTTACAAGCCTGAGCTTCTAATGCTGCAACAGAGGTTGTGTTATAAACTTGAGATTCAGGAAATGATATATTTCATGCCTTCAAAATATGACTACTTGTTGTTCCAAGTATTTCCAAGCTATAGGAGTAACATATTGTTGCACCAGTCAATAGTCACAATGACCTTGTCACAGTATTTAATCACATCAAGGAGGTCTAATCCACCAATAATGACATTATCCACAGTAAGAAGTATTTGAACCGACTTCTTCATTATCCAATACACAATTCTAAAAAAGGAACCGAGCTATTGTACCTCAGTCATAGTCGATATTGCTGCAATTGCTACAAAAAAGACACTGTAATTTTCTACAGCCACTGTAGTCACAGTCCAAGGTACTTTTTTTTATGATGCAGTCCCGAGTTTAAGATATCTGTACCTATGCTTACATAGTACAGCAAGAGATCTAGGGTATTAAGCTTTTTCCAACAAATATGACATATGAAGAGGTCCAAAACAATGTCACAAACTCAGGTACGAGAGGAGACAACTCTTTGTTAAATAATATAATCCCAAACAAAATCAATATTTCTCCTTTAATGTTGTCCAACCATGTGTTCATGAGTTCTGAATTGGTCCTCCCTTTTTCCTCCCTGTTAACCGAAAAAATCGTGCTAGAAATGAGGTCATATCCATGTATTTATAGTGTTTTTTGATAGTAAAACTGAAGGGACATGTCTACATAAAGTGGGCTGACATGGATGACAAGTGTAGGTTGGCTAGCCTGCAATTTCACACTTTTTGCCTTAATTATTCATTATCTCATCAACTTCTAGGAGTTTCGGGGCAAGTAAGGGCTCATTTGAAAGAGGGAAAAATCCTCTTTAAGACGGTCTAGGTCTCATTAAGAAAATATACCTCTAAGTTGGCAAAAATTATTTTTCTTCGTGATTGTCCTTAAATTGTATGCATAAAAAGTTTAGGACAACATGAGTAATGTTTGGGACAACGGGTTCTTTGTTATTAATGTATGAGTGTGTCATCATATAGGAGTGTTGCATTTATGTCATCATGAGTGTATGCAATAATGAGTGTATCATCTTGTGTCATCATATAATGGTGCAGTGATATGTTGTAGCCAATTTGATTAGGAAAGTCTCTTTCAATCATCAGTCACGTCATCACTTAGTCTTCCAACCCTCATCAAGCACCATCATTAAGTGTGGACATATAAGAGTATACAATCATCACAAGTATGGCTTCATTAAGTGTAGTTCTTCACATCAAGTGCTTGTACCTAGGGACTAGATCACTAATCAAACACTTGGCAACTTCTTAGGGCAAGACATCATCATCTGGAACCAGGGTTCTCAAGAGTGTTTACACCTTATTCAATGCCATATTGACATCAATGACAACCTAGATTAACAATAACAATACCGATGTGCTAGAGAGTATGTAAAACTTTCATCAGTATTGGAGAAAATGTAATACATTCTAAATTTATAAAACCCTAAGTTTAGACTATCAAAACTGTAGTTCGCACGAGGTGTGATAATGGAGTTATACTCATTAAAATAACCAATCAATGTCGACATCTAGAAAAAAGGAAGAATAATAAAATTAGAATTAGTTTCAATAGGAAGATGTAGGGTGAAGACTAATTTATTTAAAGGAAGGGTAAGAACCTTCTTCATTACCTGCAAAGTTCCAGAGAACTAAAATTAGTAGGTTGGAACCAAAACCAGTGAACAAGAAAAACAAGATAAGGTATCCATAAGCAGATGCTTGAAGAAATGTTTCTTCGTCATCCATGGTGACCTTTTTGGAAAAAACAAATAAAGAAAAGGAAGCTGTGAGCAATCCGTGTTGAAATTCTAAAAAACTACAAAAAAACATTATGCCAAGATGATTACCTTCCAGAACCCTTGAAACTAAGTGTTGACAGAGACAAGAGACCTCAGCCTTGAGAGGTTTCTCTGATACCCTAGCTCCACATCATAGAATGTGGTAGATAAACCAGTTAGGCGAGAAGAAGAGTTAGAATAATATTATGCCAAAGAAAAAATGAACATTGTAACCATATACCTAGCCGATTAAAGTGAAGGTAACAACTGAGCGGTTCCATGGCAGTATTCTCTGGAGTTGTAGAGCTTGATACAGCTAAGGAAAATGTGAGAATGACAAGCTCACAAAGGAAGAGAGGGTAGGTGGTTACCTAGTAACCACTGCTTCTAATTTGGACCCTCCATTGAACCCTAAGCATTTCAGACCATATTTCAATGCACGTTTATCAATGGCATGGATGTGAGCCAAGTGGCGTGTGATAGGGTATCTTCTCGAAACTTCGGGTGGGGGTATGAAATTTTTGATACCATAAACTAACTAGGGTTTCACTCTATATTAGGTAGTTGACTATTCAAAACCCAAAATACTAATGTAGTTACAATATAAATATTTGCCCAATAGTCAAACCAAAATGATGTGGCTATTAACGAATCAAACATTACATCCAAAACAAACAAATTGATGTGTGATCTTACTCTCACATTATGTTAACCATGCTTTTGACTTCCACGACATATTAATCTTTATGAAAATTATGAATGCTTTCTATGTGAAAATTAAGACAATATAGTGTGTGGTAAAGTAATGTTCTTCCTTGTCTATTCAAGGTATGCTACACTTTGATACTTCATTGTTTATATTTAGAACCAAGATCCACTCTAGTTTTCAAGTTAGTCTCTTAGTATTTTCATCTATGGTCAATAATTTGGCTCCTTATTTGTCTCCCTCCATTGCTCAACTTCCATTCTGCACTTCCTGTTCTATGCCTTTGTTGTGAGCTCAACACATGCTAGGTCGTGAACGCTAGTCTTAGATATTACCTATTTTTTTTCTACTAGGTCTGCCTCTCTCTCATCCAACTTCACACATCTCCTCAACGCCACCCTATATTCAAGCCATGCCTCTCCATCTCACTTCACTAACCCACCCCTACCCTACCTCACACATGGCTTTACCCTCCCTTGGTTGAGTTTCAAACTTGGCATTTTTTTGCAGGTAATTACGCCTCAACAACGAGCTAGGTATCATGGAGGAATGACCTACTACTAAAAGATGGGCTCTCGAGATCAATTACATATCTCACAAAGGTGCTATAGAGATCACATTCCACCTTAAATCCAAGAAGAAAATGTTGAGATAGAATGAGGAATAATAGTGGAATGTGAATGTTTTTCAAATGTGGAAAAATGTAGGTGACTTTTCCGACTAGATTTTGGATGTTGGGCACACGAGGGAAGACTCAATCAATATATGTACACGATTGATATGTACATGCACCTAATTGTTTCTCATGGGAGTCCTTTTGGAAAGAAATGAGGCTCGAGAAGAAATATTTTTTATGTTAGATGAGTCGTAACTCATAGCCCAAGGAATAGATCAATGTCTGCAAAGGATAGAAGGCCCCTTGGGCCTTCCTCTAGATCTAGGCTACTCACTGGGCAGTAAGAAAGAGTCCACTGCTATCAAAGAATCAGATTCTATCGAAGTGGTTGATGAACTTTATTCACTCGATTGGTGTTTACTTTTGTTTTTCTAGTATTTTGAGTATGTTAGTTTTAGCAAGCCAATAACCTCATAGTTTCTATGTTGTAATTTTGAATTCCCAAAACAAAATTAAGCTCTTGATACTAAAAAAACTTTAGTTATAGCACTAGTTTGGTTTGCCTAATAGCCATCAAAGGACAAACCATCTTCTATATCCTATTCAGTTTTTAATGAAATGAACAACTTTTACTTATCAAAAATAAAATTAAAATCTAACTACTTTATTGGTACAAAATTTCAAATTTTATATAATATTATATTATATATGTTTAACAATTTAATATAAATGTATAAATAGTTTACTATATTCTTTTAACACCTAAAACTACACAAAAAGACACCATATAAAAGTTATGCTTAAATAATTTCATAATTAAATTTTAATACAATATATAATAAGTTTCAAAGAAAAAAAATTACTAAAATTAAGTAAATATATTAATATATTAATTTGATATATATAAATAAAATACATTTAAAATTTTTTAATATTTAATATTCATGAAAATAAATGTTTTTTATAAATTCTAAATTTAATTTTAATTATATATTTCACATTTTATAATAGTAATTATATATTTTATATTCATTATTTAAAAACTGGATAATAGTAATGTTTAAAATTAACTTCTTATACATAATTATATTTAGATATATAATTTTGAATATATTTTTTTGAAATATGTTTTTTTTTTTTTTTTTTTTTTAACCAAGACGGGTATGTTTATTAAAGGATGACCGAAGTCAATAGCAAAATTACAATTCTTGTTCTGTTCTCAGCGAATTCTACTGCAGAACATTGTCTGAAAGAGGATTATAAAACAACTACCATCCCTTCTAGATTAGACATACAACTCTCCTCGTTACTTTATCCTGGGCCTGTGAAGTAATATGACACCCCTGTTCTTTGCAAGAAGGAGACAGTTTGCAACTCAGACTTGGGAATTCGCACTACAACCGGAAGGAGACTGCCGCTATCTATGATCAGGATGAAGAGCTGGTTGAGGTAGCGCATGGATCAAGCTTGACACTTCTTGGAAGGCGAAAACAAAGTCTGCACCCCCAAGAATTCCATCCAAATTCGCCTGAGAACTGGTTCTTATGCTTTGTGTATTCGAATTTAGTGCCTGAAGGTTTAACAACTACTCCCCTGGATCAAGGACTCTTACAAAAATGAAGAAGGATCGAAGGGCTGGAACCCTGCTCATTTCTCTAACTGGTAGACCATGCTCAATCCTTTCAGGCGGCCAGAAAATCTCCTAGCGCACAACACTGATTAGGGGATGACTGACATAATCGCCTCACCTGAATTTATACTTAACATACCTTTTTCATGATTGCATCCGATGTTTGCCAGAGATTCGGCTTCTGAGTTCAGTTCTCTTAGAATATGGAAGATTTGGACTGAAGGGAATTCCTTCAAGAGTCTGGTCACTCTTAGAATCTGTTTGTTCAGAATAGGGTCATTGAGCCTTTTGTTTTTCTTTAAGGCTTTGATCAGTAATTCAGAATCTCCAAACACTGCTATCTCCATAGGATCTTTTCCCCTGGCTAGTTGACAGGCTTTCAATAGGCTTAGGACTTCTGCCTGATTGTTAGTTTTTATTCCAAGACCCCAACTGAAACACTCTTTGTTTCCGTTCAGATAGTAAATGATACCTCCCGCTCCTGACCTGCCTGGATTGCCTTTTGAGGCTCCATCAAAAAATATAGTGCATTTGCCCTGAGTTTTCCACCACTTCTGGAAGCCTTCTGCACTGTCTCGAATCTGCCAGTTTTCCTTGAAGGGAGGGCGAGAGGCTGATGGAGAATTCATTATGGGGGAGAAGTCGCCCAGCCATGCTTTTTCTTCATCTCTTAAGGTGCCATCTCTTATACTGGTCTGTCTCAATGTCTCGATTAGAAGGTTCTTGGCTTTTTCTGCAACCTTTTCAGTTGTTATTTCTGTTTGGTTAAAGATAGCTTCATTCCGGGTGAGCCACACTTTCCAGCATACATACTTCGGGACAGCAACCCACACCTTGGACCAGAGTGACTTGGCAGCAATGCGATGGGGATATCTGGCTTTCCAGGACAAGAACATTTCTGAGATTGAGTTGTTCGTTGGAGGTCTAACTTCCAGGCCAGCTAAGAAACTAGACCAAGTTTTCTGGGCAAATTCACATTCGAGAAATATGTGAGCAGAGGTTTCCAGAGCTTTTTTACAAAACACACAACGATGAGGGCCGACGATGTTTCGTTTGCAAAGGTTCTCGCCAGTGAGAATTTTGTTTTGGAACAGGGTCCAAAAGAAGAAGTTAATCTTCGGGATACTGAAGCACTCCCATATCAACTTCCACACTCCTTCCGGATGCACTGGGTCTTTTTTACTTTGCATTTGTATATACCCTTGATTAGCTGAGTATACCCCTGTTTTCCCCTAGCCCCAAGAGTCTTCCTCATTCTTATGGACAAGGGCGAAATCTGCGATCTCAGCTATGAATACAATTGACTGATCGATTAAATGCTCAGGAATGTTGGGCAGGTTCCAACACTTCCAACTGCCGTCTTCGTCCCATTCTACCAGATCCTCTAATTTTCTGATCCCTCTTGTTCTTAGCCAAGCTCGAATTCCTGCTATTTCATTATTCTCATAGAGAGGGGGATGGCCCATGATACGGTCTTTCCACAGCCGAATTGATTTGCCATTGCCAGGAACTTTGTACAGGTGCGTTTTGAAGAACTCGAGCCCTCTGCAGCATAGCCTCCACGCCAAAGTTCCTTTATGAGAAGAGGATGGAATGAAGGAGGAGATCGATCTGTTCCTTAGATATTTGTGAATGAAGATCTGGCTATTTGGGTGCTTAGGCTCGGAGGTAATTTGCCACAGAATCTTACATCCCATCGCTAAATTAGCTTGAAGAGGGTCTCTAATTTGCAGGCCGCCCTCTTTTATTGGGCGCTTCACCAAATCCCAATTGACAAGGTGGAATCTGTTACTGTTTCCCTTACCTCCGCTCCACAGGAAGTTCTGAATAAGGCTGGAGATTTGATCTGCTATTTGTCTTGGAGCCAACAGCAGAGAAGCTTGAAAAGTGGGCAGCGCAGAAAGAACCGACCTGATGAGGGTGAGCTTTCCTCCAACGGAGAGCCAGACTCTGCCCCATGCAACTATCTTCTTATTAAACTTGGTGATTACCTCCTCCCACAGATTGTTCCGATTGGATCCCATCGTCAGCGGAAGACCCAGGTATTTAATTTTGTCCCATTCTGCATAGCCTATGAAGCCCAGTTCGCTGGCTATCCTATCAACGGTGTGCTGATCAGTGTTCCAAGCATAGACTGCGCTCTTCCTTTCGCTGATAAGGGCACCTGTGGCACTGCAAAAAGAGCGGAGGGTAGACTTGAAGGCTATAGCCATTCTCAGGGAGGCGCCTTCAAGCAAGAGAGCGTCATCAGCAAATAAAGCATGATTCACTGAAGGAATATCTTGCACTATTCTGATCCCGGGGATGGAACCACGTTGCTGCTCCTGGGATAATTTTTTGCTTAATGAGTCCGCCATCAAAATGAATAGAAAGGGAGACAGGGGATAGCCTTGCCTCAGGCCCCTGGAGGCAGAGAAAAATTCTGTTGGTCTCCCATTCACCAATGGGGCAATCCAGACATTGTCGATGCAGGCTTTGATGATATTAATAAAATCTTGACAAAACCCGAAGGCTTCTAGGACCCTTTACAAAAAGGATCGGTTAACACGATCAAAAGCATTACTCATGTCTAATTTAATTATCATACCTTGTTCTTTCCGAGCATAGCTGGAGTGGAGGGCCTCTTGAATTTGAATGACATTGTCGAGGAGTTGTCTGCCTTTCACAAAAGCTCCTTGAGCTGGGGAGATGAGCTTTTGAAGGAGAGGCTTGATCCTATTAGCCAGCAGTTTGGCCACGATCTTATAAGAAGAATTGCACAGGGAGATCGGCCTATATCTGTCAAACGATCTTGGGTTAGTTTCCTTAGGGATTAGAGCTAGAAATGTAGATTTTGTGCCTCCTCCCATTCTTGCCTTTTTCAAGACTCCTCTTATCATTCTGAAGAGGTCGAACTTGATGATTTCCCAACAGATCCTGTATAAATGAATTGAGAACCCGTCGGGGCCTGGGGCTTTGTCTGGATCCATCGACCAAACGATGTTGGTGATCTCTTCCTCTGTTGCTGGACTTGTCAATAAGGCGTTGTCTTCCTCACTAACAAGACTGGGGATGACTGATAGAAGATCAGTTTCGTCTGCCTCCTCACCATTTCTCTCTGCACTTAGAAGGTTCTTGAAATGATTTGTTGCTGCCTCTTGAATTTGAGCAAAGTCTTTGATAACCTGACTGCTGGGGCTGGTGATTTCAGCTATGTGGTTGCGCAAAAGGCGGACCCGGCATTGTTTGTGAAAGTATGAAATTTTCCTATCCCCGGATTTAAGCCACAAACTTCGGGATTTTAAACGCCAATACTCCTCTTCCTTCCTGAAGGAGCAGTACACGTTTTTTTGAGCTGATTTTTCCTGAGCAAGCTCTGAGACCGAAGGAAACGTATCCTCCATTTCAAGTTGAATATCTTCCAGGTGAGAGGCCGCCTCCTTCCGCTGCCTGTTGGGGGATTGCATGGATTTCTTAATCCATATTTTAAGTGTTGTTTTAACGTTCTTCAATTTCTGTTCCCACACATAACTTGGGGAACCATTGACGTCCGTCCTCCAAGCCGCTTGAACAGCATCCAAGAACCCATCCTTACCTGCCCAGAGGGGGCTGAATCAGAAAGGGAGGGGGCCTAGGTCTTCTTCCTTCTTAAAACATATGAGAATTGGTTTGTGATCCGAGGTGAGTTTAGGTAGGATTTTTGAGAAAACGATTATGTTGTCCATCATTAGAGAGCTGTTGATGAGAAACCTGTCTAGTCTAGCTGCTATGTGGTTATCTCCAGTTCTATTATTTGTCCAGGTGAATTTGCCTTTCACTGGTTTGAGGTCCACCAGGTCCCAGCGCTGGATCAAACTACCCACTGTTCTGCTGAAAGGGTATTTGGACTGAATCCCTCCTTTCTTTTCCTTGGGGTCTAAGATTATGTTCAGGTCCCCCCCTATAACCAGGTTTGAAGGATTGATTTGCTCTAGAAATTCTGAAAGCGACCTCCAACATTCTTTCTTCTCTTCATAATGAACTGGTACATATAAATTAAACAGGGCAAGGGAGATATTACTTACAATGTGGTGCAACTCAGTAAAAATCCAGTGTTGAGTTGTTGCAAAACGTTCTAAGGAATAGCTTTTTGTCCATAAAGTACCTAGGCCTCCAGCTGTGCCCCTTGCGCTGACAGCCTTACCTGAGTCAAATTTCCATTTGTTGATACTGGTGTTTAGAAGAGCTTCCCCTTCTACTTTGGTCTCTTGGAGCATGAGGATGTCCGCGGTCTCTATCTTCAATAAGTCTTTGATTGCTTCTGCCTTATTAGGATTTCCCAGACCCCTACAGTTCCAAGAGATCATCTGCATCATTTACCGCTTGAGGGGGTAGGCCCTCCTCCTTTGGAGGTCCTTGGCCTAACAGTTCTCCCTAGGGTCATTTCAATTGTTGCTTGGCTGCCAAGAGTTTTTTGTTTTTCTGACTCCTCTTCTCTGGTTTCTTTGTTAGTTCTTCGTCCGACCCTTTTTGCTGACTTTTCATGTGATTCGTCGTCTGATGACCCAATATTCTCTATTGGGGTCTTCTTTTTTTTTATTATCTCTGCGTATGAAGGAGAAGATATTTTGCTTGTGTGGGTACTTTGAGTATTGCCTGGATCTGGGGCTTCCATAGTGGCAGGCTGTGGAGGTTCTTCTTCCTCTGCTTCCGGGGGGTCCGGGGGAGGCGCGAGGGTTTCAAAGGGATTTTTGTCTCCCTCGTTGGCCTTTGGATCGCTGCTTCTGGCATTATGGTTACCTGTGCTTCCGTTGTCTATTTTGCCCTCGGACCCTTTGGCCTTGCTTTTATTACTCTGCCTGTTTGCTGATGTCTTCTTTGCCTATTTCCATTGGTCTTCTTTTTCCTTTTCTACTGTCTCCTCGCTTCTTTTTTTGCAGTATCTGGCGAAATGCCCATACTCGTGGCAGAACCGGCACTTAAAGGGCAGCTGCTCATAATCAAGCTCTTGAATATGAGACCAATTTGCCACCGTTAACTGGATCGCTTCAGGTAATCCAATCTCCAGGTCGACCTCCACACAGATCCGGGCACAGGAATACTGATCCTTCCTTGGGGCCTGGTCTATGTATTTTCCCAGGGCATTTCCAATAGATTGTAATGAGCCTGGATTCCAACAATGCAGGGGTAGATGCGGAAGACGCACCCAGACCGGGACCGCCCTAGGCACATCTTGCGCTGGATCGAAATCAGTTGACCATTTGTTCAGGTAGAGTCCTTGAGGCCCCATGAAATATGGCCCATTTCTGAAGATCAGGCCTCTGTCTTCTGGTTTGTCGAACAGGAAAACAAAAAACCCTTTGCCCACAAAATAGATCTTGATTCCTTCGCTGACCAGAGGGAGCCAGTTCCTTTTAACCCATTCTTCGACAGCTCTCGGGGACGGCCACAACCCGGTGAACTGTCCGATCAAACCATTCTCTGCAAGATTCAGGGCTGTCCTGCAAATTTCCTCTTCAGGGAGGGCGACCTTAGGGATGCAGTCCAGTTTCTTAACGAATTTCTGCTGCGGACCTGACATTGGGCGTTTGCCTGAGGCAGTAACAAGGGCCTTGAAGGCCGCTACATCCGGAGGGAGGGGAGGAGGGGCCTCGGGGCCACCTCCTGGCGCCATGAGGGAGGCAAAGATCACAGGCGCGGGCGGCTAGGGTTGCGCTGCAGGCGCAGAGCGGGTGCAGAGCAGGCGCAGAGTGGGAGGAGTAGTTAATTGTTCCAAGGAATATATGTTTTTCTTTTCGAACATAGGTTTATATGGAAATAATATTAGAAATCCAGCTTTAAAATATATATATATATATAATATATATATTATATATAATATATATATATATTCTATTATTTATAATCCTTAAACAGATATATTTACATTCAAGTTTAGATTAATCTAACTGAGTTTATAATACAAACATTGGAAATTTAAAGTTCCATGTACTCGGGGAAAAAAATTAAAGCGAAACTCAAGCATGGGAATTATGAAGTTCCATGTAGTCGGGCCCAAAAAAGAAATTTAAAGTGAAACTAAGCATTGGAATAATTAAATGTGGGGAAACTAAGGAGATGCTAAACATCTTTTTTAAAATTGAAACCGGAAAAGAAAAAGTGAAAGGTGAAGGAAGTTGATTTGTATTGGTATTATTATATGTTGGGAATCTTTTAAGTTGGGGTGAAAGACGGTTTAGAAAAAATTCAGAGATGCAAAACACGCGTAACTTCAAATTGAAATCAGAAAAGAAAAAGTGAAAGGTAAAGGAATGGGAATGGGAATGGAATTCGATGTTGGAAGCTTTGTTGGTAGGAGTGTACAAATGATATGATGTTTGGAATTTTACTAATGATATGAGATGTGAAAATTTATCGCATAAATATCGGGAAGCACAAGATTTTTATGTTAATGTTTGAACACACACGATAGAGATTGGTAGGAGAAATTAGAGTTCTGTTTATCACAAGTTGGGGTAGACGTTCCCTTGGTATTGTATTTTGAAATGGGTTTATTCAAGAATGGGCAAGGAAGCCGAGGCTTCATGCGATTGTTACTCATACAGTTGGTGTGTTGTTTGGGATGGTTCTCAAGTTTTGCTCTTGCACAATTTGACATAAGTGAAGGTGTAACGGGATCTCTTAATTATTTTAATACACTGGGGATTACATGTATAGGGAATTTGGCCGTTTTCGTTACTACCCTCATAAGAGGACGGCTTGATTTAGAGCTAGGTGCCCGGGATGTCCTTGACATTCTAGCAAGTCCCGAACTCAGGAACATAGAGAGAGTTAAACATGGAAATGGGCTGGTCACATGCAAAATAAATATAGAAGGAGATATAGAAGTTGCAGCTACAGAGGATGCTTCTGTTGTAATGCTGGAAGGGCTATTTTTCAGTTTGCTAAACAATTTATGTTTTCTTCTTGAATGACATTTAGAATTCATCCCTTTGTTTGATGCTCTATATGTCATTTTCACCTATCTTCCACTCACCCTCCTACAACGAATTTAACTGAAAACTCCAGAAGAACTGCCTAGCTTTCCCCTGTAGAATATTCCTCATTTATTTATCTCCTCACTGAAAAATCATCAACTTAACATGACTCCATGCCCAATGGATTTGTCTTCTCCCTTGCCAAAAAACTTTTGAAACCTATTTCCCTCTGAGCATCATACGTAGCCTAAGATCTAAGTGACTGAAAATTTGGATAGAGAGAGCCCTCTCTAAAGCTGGAAGGGCTAGATTCTAGCTTCTAAGTGGTTTGTGGTTACCTTTGGGTTCCTCTCCTCAGCCTGGAGGAATTACATAGTGCTAACACTCTGTATGAGTGTCAAACAGGGAATAAGAGGGGAGCGCATGACCATTACCTTACCAAAAATAGATGAGGGATACTCCCCTATGTTATTAAATTAAAGGTTAATACTTAGGATGGGGAAGGCTCACATTCCATATACATACCATGGTTTTGGGCCATTGAGTTTTAATGCTTGAGGTCTTAATATTCACTCCAAAGTGTGGATTTGCAATTGAAAATATCCACACAATGCCATAGCTATCATTTTTAACCTGGTGCAACATGCAAATTTGTCATTCAGGGAGGTGGAGAGTATGTGGTACTAGCCAACTTTGGCATGAGCTATGCTCTAAGCTTCAATTTGATTTCATTTAAGACAATCAATCTTTGATATTCATGGGTGCCACATCTAGAGTGAGGAATTCATTACAAGACGACAAGGATTTTTAGTTCAAATATCTAGCCAAGCAAGGCAAATCTTTGTTATTTTGTTGTTTTTGTTTAGATCCAAGCTCAACATCTAAGTCTTTTCATAAAGGGCCGAGTTTGTCTCCCTCCATTGCTTGACTTCCATTTTCCCCTTCCTATTTTATGCCTTCATCTTGAGATCGACATATGCTAGGTAGTGAAGACTATGTCCTCGACCCTACCTTGTATTCAATCCATGTCTCTTTGGGTTACGTCACTAGCCCACATGGCCTACACTTGCCTCCCAAACAAATATACCCTCCCTCAGTTGAGTTTCAACATGGCATTCATTTGCACGTAATATGCCTCAACAATGAGCTAGGTCTCATAGAGGAGTGGCCTACTACTGCAAGATGGGCTCTCGAGCTAAATTGAGATCTCGGAAAGATGCTATAAAAATCACAATCCACCTCAAATTTAGGAAGAAAATGCTAAGGTGGAATGAGTAATAACGATAAAACATGAATCTTTTCCATAAATGGAAAATTGGAGGTGAATTAGTTGATTGGATTCTAGATCTTGGGCACATAAGGGGAATACTCAATCAATATTTGTACACCATTGACATCTAATGGCACCTAAATGTTGCTAAGGAGAGTCCTTTTGGACCCAAATGAAGCTCCAAAAAAAATCTTATTGATGTTGGATGAGTTGCAACTCATTTCCCAAGGGCTAGATCAACGTGTGCCAGTGATTGAAGGCCACTTGAGCCTACCTCTACATCTAGGCTACTCACCAAGTAGTAGCAAAGAGCCCATTGCTATAGAAGAAACTCTGTCCACTAGACTATTGTTTACTTTATCTTTATTTTTTGTAATATTTGTAGTATGTTAGTTCTAGAAGGCCATGAGCCTTATAGTTTTTATATAGTAATTTTAAATTCTCAAAACAAAGCTATGTTTGGATGCTCAAAAAGCTCTAGTTATACCACTATTTTGATTTCCCTAATGGCCCTGAACGGCAAACTAACCTGTATAACTTATTTTTTTTTTAATGAAATGAACCTAAAATGAGAATCTCCGAGTAGTTTATTTTTATGAAATGTCAAATTTTATATATACATTAACAGTTTAATATTGGATATTTGTTACAATTTGGAATTAAATATATGACCACTTTACTATATTCTTGTAAAACCTAACACAATACATGGATACATATATAAAAAGTATGTTTTAAGTAGTTTCATAATTAAATTTTAATATAACATCTAATAAGTTTAATTTTGAAAAAATTAAAAATTATATATATATATATAATATTGATAAAAAATAAATATGTTGATATAATTTTATATTTCTTTAATTATATATATCTTATTTTTTTATTTATATGAAATTGAATAATTATACATTTTTTATTTTTGTTCATATTAAATTTAATTATTATTATTCAATTTTAAGGTCAAGGCCAAGCCACACACCAAATTGGTGTATGAGACCCCCTTGTTTGCGGGACAAGGGACCCACCTCACACAAATTGGTGTATGAGACCCCCTTGTTTGTGGAACAAGTGACCTAGCTCGTGCAACTTGGTGTATCCCCTTGCTTGTGGGACAAGGGACCCACCTCGCACAGTAATTTGTGTGCTAAGTCTACCAAGGCATACCAAATTGGTGTATGGGACCTCCTTGTTTGTGGAACAAGGGACCTACCGCACACAAATTGGTGTACCCCCTTGTTTGTGGGACAAGGGACCCACCTCGCACAGTAATTTGCGTGGTAAGTCTACCTAGATATACATACTCTACCCCATTCAGTTTTGGTAGTCGTGCTTACAAACAGAGCTTTCACAGTTAGTTGATATTCGTTGTGCTTATAGACAGAGTTGGTCCATCGTTGGTCGATAAGTCACATTCTCATTTATTACTTATGTTCTTATCACTTATGTTCTTATCCCATTCTTTTGAACAACCAATCCCAGTCCTTGTTACAGAGTTTGTCTATATTCGTGCTTCCAGAGTTTGTCGATAGTTTGTCGATAAGCTACATTGAATTCCCAGCCACTTAGTCTTCTTTATGTTAGAACTTATTAGCCAGCCAATCCCAGTAGTGCTTATAGAGCCTGGTCCTTATTCCTGCCTACGGAGCTTAATTGGTCGATATTCCTGCACATATGATCTCTTAGGAAGAAACACACGCTCTTAACCATTAGGCTTACTTAGACTTTTAATATTTTATATGTAATTTAAAAAAATATAATAATAATGTTAAAATTAATTTTTTATATAGTTACATTATTAATAATGTGTTTAGAACATTTTAATATATTAAAATAATATTAAGGATCCAGCTTTTTAAAAATTATATTTCTATTATTTATAGGAGATATATTTATATTCTTTATTTATATTATAAGATTAGATTTAATCCATCCGAGTTTATGATAAATTTTTAAATGTGAAAAGAAAACATTGGAAACCTAAAGCTCGATGGACTCAAATAAATAAAAATATATTAAAGTTACTCAAGCATTGGATGTCGAGAGACTTTAAATTTTAAAATGTGAAAAGAAAACATTGGAAAGCTAAAGTTCCATGGACTCAAATAAATAAAAATAAATTAAAGTTACTCAAACATTTGATGTCGGGGGACTTTAAATTTTTAAATGTGAAAAGAAAACATTGGAAACCTAAAGTTCCATTGACTCAAATAAATAAAAATAAATTAAAGTTACTCAAGCATTGGATGTGGGGAAACTTCAAGTTTGCGTCAAAGCGGGTTTAGAGAAAATAAGGAGATTCTAAACATCTTTTTTTTAAATTGAAACTGGAAAAGAAAAAGTGAAAGGTGAAGGAAGTTGATTTGCATTGGTATTATTATATGTTGGGAATCTTTTAAGTTGGGGTGAAAGACGGTTTAGACAAAATTCAGAGATGCAAAACACACGTAACTTCAAATTGAAACCAGAAAAGAAAAAGTGAATCGGAATGGAATTAGATGTTGGAAACTTTGTTGGTAGGAGTGTACAAATGACATGATGTTTGGAACTTTACTAATGATATGAGATGTGAAAATTTATCGCACACATATCTGGAAGCACAAGATTTTTATGTAAATGTTTGAACACACACGATAGAGATTGCCAGGAGAAATTAGAGTCCTGTTTATCACGAGTTGGGGTAGACGTTCCCTTGGTATTGTATTTTGAAATGGGTTTATTCAAGAATGGGCAAGGAAGCAGAGGCTTCATGCGATTGTTACTCATACAACTGGTGTGTTGTTTGGGATGGTTCTCAAGTTTTGTTATTGCACAATCTGAGATAAGTGAAGGTGTAACGGGATCTCTTAATTATTTTAATACACTGGGGATTACATGTATAGGGAATTTGGCCGTTTTCGTTACTAGCCTCACGAGAGGACGGCTTGATTTAGAGCTAGGTGCTCGGGATGTCCTTGACATTCTAGCAAGTCACAAACTCAGGAACATAGAGAGAGTTAAACATGGAAATGGACTGACCACTGAAGAAGCTACAGACAGTGTTTCTGTCATAATGCTCTCAAATCGCACACCCAATTGGTCCACGAGGCAATTCCTGAGGTCCAATTCCCCAATTGTGGAGTCCGTCGTACTGCAATTCCTTCGTTTACAAGATGCAGCAGATGATGCGAAAGTCCGGGCGGAACAAGTTACTATAGAGACGTGTGGATGCAGCTCGTGCAATTGCATTGTATTTTGGACAATGGAAGACATCACCATCAGGCTTGCTCGTCGGATGCCTGGGACTCTGAAACGACTCTCTCATTCCCTCTGCCTACTCCCATGTCTCACTTGCCTCAGAAATGGCTGCCATGGCTGCAACCAGGAGGGCATGTTGCGTGTTGTGCAGGGCGATGGAGGGCACAGATTGAGAGAGAGTGAGTCCAAGGTGGTATCTGAAATTCTTAATGATATCCCCGCAGGAAAAGAGCATATTTGCATCTGCATTCCCATGCATGGAAGCAGCTCAGATGTCTGGACAGAGTTGTTGGTAAGATCTTTGAGGTCTAAAGATGCGGAGGGCAGAGGAGTCAGAGTCATGGCTTCGGAAGCTCTGGAAGGCTACTTGGGTGGACGTAGACGAGGCGCAAAGGAAAGTGTCGAATACAACATTTCCTCCTTCATACTGCCAAGGTTCACAGAAATACTAATCAACCTTGTGCTGACCTTCTGGTTCAAAGTCGACGGCTTCTCTAGCGCTCTGGTTGCCAGAAGGACGATAAGAGACTACCTGGTCGATAGCAAAGGTAGTGGCCTCGCTGCGAATGCATTTTTAACCAAGGTTAAAGTACAGTTCGATGATAATTGCACACAGGTTTGCCAAGTTCTTTTCTTTAGAGGTAATTATGCACCAATCATCACCTTATCCACCGGTTGTGTCAACCTGATTTCCTCTCTTTGTTGGGCTCTGCTTATTTCTTTTGAAGGTGGACCTGATAGTTCCACGCCACCCTCTATCACCATAATTGCAGTCATAATTGCAGCCATTGCTACAGCTATAGGGATGGACATTGCATGTTTATTCTTTACTCCTTCGGATTGGAAAGAGCATGAAGTTTTATACTTACTTAGTGGCCTCGCCGCGAATGCATTTTTAATTATTATGGTCGTGATTTCACCGATTATCGTCCTACCATGCTTAATCGTATTGTTGCTACAAAGAAATCGGGACCCTAATGCCTGGTTTGCTCTAACGGTTTGTTCAACGTTTGCTTTGCAAACAGCGTGTATTGTATCATGGAGCGCAGTGGCCGGAACCCTTGGTATAAAGGGTTTTGGCAGATGGGTATACAGTGTTCTTCAAATACTGGTTTGGGTTAAGTGGGCAGTGGGCAGTTTTTGTCTCACTGGCGAGATTTCCATAGAATTTAGGGGGAGAAATCCTGGGGCATGGGGAATCCTGCCATACTCTTCTGCGTTCATGCTCAACGCTGTCCTAGCTGGAGTTCGGTGCAAGTGGGAGCGATGGCCATGGGAAGGCAATCATTTATTTTCAAGAAAACTGGGGCCTTGAACGTATCATTACATGCTTTTATCTGCATGGTACAGGTGCAGATTACTACTTTAGTTGTGTAACGGCTTGTGCCATCGATGTATGTTTTGATATGCAGCCAGCTCTTTTTGTAGCATCAATTTTTGAAGCAAATAAATTTTATTTCTGTATTACTTTACACTTCCCAGTGCTCATCAGGGTATACTTTTAAAAAATTATCATGTTGGCAGATGAATATCTTCCTTATCCGTTTGAACCCCAAAAATTTTGAGGTTTAAATTAAGATATGAATGCAAATATTTACTATGCTATATATGCTGCTGGTTGACTGATGCGAGAGATTGTCAAATATGGTAAAAAATAAAATAC